>WELB01000245.1:67046-95228 GCA_009602725.1 Spirogloea muscicola
CTCTCTCTCTCTCTCTCTCTCGCTCTCCTCCCCCCCCCCTCTCTTTCCCTCCCTCTCCCCCTCTCCCTCTGCCTATCTCTTTCTCTTTCCCTCCCTCTCCCCTCCTTTCTCCCTCTTCCCCCCCCCGCTTATGGCCCCACATAGCCCAACACAACTCTCCTCCAGCCCAATTCGGCCCCTTCCTTTCGGACCTTGTACATTCCTTTGGGCTGGCCTCTCACAGTCACTGCCGTCAACAGGAGGAGCTGTTCATCACACTCACCTTGCCGATCCATGGCGACCGCCTGCGTGCTCAGGCCGCCGCCACAGCCGCCGTCGGCAGCTCCCTCTCCCGGCAGCGCCGCCGCCGCTGGCGAGCCGGCCAAGGCCGCCGCCGCCGCCGCGCGGCCGAAGCTCCTCACGCTCGCGCTCGTCCACGAGGGCGGCCGCGTGCTGCTCGGCCGCAAGAAGCGCGGGTTAGGAACGGCAGCGCCGCCGGCCTGCTTTGAACCCTCAACCTCCAGATCCGTAACCTGGTGCTCTATCCAGTTGAGCTAGAAGCTTAACGTTGATTTGTCACTTTCGTCTGGCGCTCAGTGGGCGCCCGCCGTCTCGCCACAGCAAGCCCAATCTGCGCTCTTCAAAATTGAATTCCGTTATTGAAGTACTTGACTCAGGAAATGTGTATAATTGCTGCAGCTTCGGCGAGGGCTACTACAACGGCTTTGGCGGCAAGGTCGAGCCGGGGGAGACCGTCGAGGGCGCCGCGATTCGCGAGGTAGTGGGACTCATGACCCAATTGACTGTTGGCCCGCCGTATAATGCAGTGGGTTACGAGTTTAGCACAGAGATACAGCTTAATATCAGAGCGATAGTCAGTGCTGAGAAATCTCGCAGCCCTTAACTGATTAACTATAATTGCTCTCTTATGCCGTGGCGGTGTCAGCTGGAGGAGGAGTCGTGCCTGCGGGCTGCAGCGCCGCTGGACCGCCGTGGTGTCCTCGTCTTCCACTTCGATGACCAGGAGCAGCCCTGGGAGGTGGGCCCGCTGTGCTCACTGCTGCCGGCGACATCGCCGGCCGCTGCCCCCCTTTAACCCCCTGAATCTTGTATAAGCAAAACATTGCTGTAGATAGCATCACACGTAAGCTTACTGCCAGCCTCATGCTTCTAGTACTTAGATCTGACCTATATTCTTAACCCCAGGCCCTTGGCTCAAGGTTCGTTCAGTAATAGCTTCCTTCAAGCCCTGAAGGCACATCCTACTTCTGACCAGGGAGTCAAACCCCAAACGTTGAGCAATATTGTGATCGCATTGAAAGACCAATTGGCAGACTTATCCTGAAATTGAAAATTAAGTAGATCATATATGCTAGGTCGTTAGTTGAAAGCCTGTTTGCTGTCAATCAAGGTCATATCCGCGCTTGGACGGGCTTGCTCAAGTACGTGGCCTGGCGTTGCATTGCTGCATTGCAGGTACACGTCTTCCGGGTACGCGCCTATGCAGGGGAGCCCTGTGAGACAGACGAGATGGAGCCGCGGTGGTTCCCAGCTGACGACCTACCATTCCGTAAGCAAGCCAGCCCAAACCCTGAGCCCTTCAAATCCCGAACCCTAATTTCTTCAGCTCATATTTCGCCCTTCTACAGCTCAATTCACTTCCCTTTTACTTCATTCAACTTGAGCCTGAATTGCTTAGCCTCAGATGCCACGGTTAGTCTGGAGCTTCATAGCATTACCATTGGCTTATCCGATGGGCCGCAGGGTTGACATCCTTTGGCCAGGGGGTCGTTGCTGCAGGCTGATCTCTCTTAGGAAGCGGGTGTGTCTTTGCAAGTGAGGTTGCAAGGGGTCGGTGCTCATTGAGTATTTTATGCATTCCGTACTTCTGCAGCACGGATGTGGGCCGACGACCCTCTCTGGTACCCGCTCTTCCTGCAAGGTCAGCGCATCAGATGCACCTTGCTCAGTGTTGTTGTGACTCGGTGTTTCAGGCTTGTCATAGAGATGGGAAGGGGTTTGAGGGCCTTCAAGTCTGCAAGACGTTTGCAAAGTGCCATGAGATATAATGGTTGCAATTTTTTTCGTTCATTTGGTCCTCATCTTCTTGCTAGGTCCTTCTGCAGACAAAAGTGCTGAATGGCTTCGTGAAATTGGCAAAGGGAAAATCTTGATGAGCTCAGCATTTGGGTGCAGTTGCATCAGTGAGCATCTTAATTGCATCTCTAGATGCTTCATTTGCCAAGCTGAATCAAATATTGCTTCATCGCCTTGTGCTGCAAACAGGCAAGCTCTTCAAGGGGGAGTTCCACTTTGAGGACACGCATTGCATGGTGGCACACGACCTCCAGATTGTTCCAGCTCTCTGACCAGAGTTGAGAGCTCTTGTATTTATCTTTGACAGTCTTCAGGCCTTTGCACTGTACAAAGTGCAAGCATTTTGCTCCTGCATGAAGGTGAGTAATGTGGGCACTTCTTGTACACTATGAAACCGAGATGTTCACAACAATATCCAGGACACTCAGCTCAGGAGCAAGTGTGCTGGAAGTATGGTGCAGTGCCCAGAAAGCCGTGCTTGATGATTCAGAGGTCTGATTGCATATCTCATAAGCTGACATGTATTACAAAGAACCGGGTACGCATAAACGCACTTCCTAAGAAGCAATGTTCTTGCAAAAAGTATGACAAGAGTAAGCAGCATAAGCGCAACATCACAAGGTAGTGAAGCGCGAGGCAACTAAGAGAAGAGACACTTTATTGGAATGTCCTGCTATACTGGATTGGGGATGGGTCGGTCCTTGTCAAGAGGAGGCTGACAAGTACGGAGCATTCTTGGGAATGGGCGGATGCTTATAATCGAGCTTCCTCAGAAGGAGGCGATGTCTGTGGAAGGCAATCCCAAAATGGACAATGTCCTGATTCTGAGGTGAGTATCTCAAACTGGCAGGCAGCAGTTGCGTTGCTACTGCAAAAGCATAATAACACTCAGATATGGTCTTGTTGATTTCTCATAAGATAATGATATAGAGAGAACCACTGCAGTAACAGGCAGCAGGCAACCCACTGTGCACGCTAATAGCATGTTCGCAGAAGCACAGAACATGCAAGGTGCTGCAAGGTGCAAGTCAGCAAAATCAGAGCCACGAGCAATGTGTCAGCAAGTTATACAAGCATACCAACGTGTGTGAGCGTCAGATAGTATATGATGACAACATGATGGCGTTAGCTGCGTCAGCTGGGAAAGCTGCGGCAAGTGTTCAGGCCTGCCCGAGCAATGAGGCCGTCAGGCTGTAGTGCGCAGAACGTCCGTGGCAGCCGGACGCTGGTTCGACATGGGCCGTACAGGTGGCCCTTGGGCTGCCCCTCTTGTGGTGATATTTCTATTTACCTCGTCAGAAGAATAGAGAAGAGAAGTGTAGAGTATGATGTGAGGATTTGATTTCTATCTTTTTTAATTAATCATCAAGTAGCCCTTCCGTAGGAGAAAGAGCTCTTCTGGTGTGAGCAGTGGCAATGAGAGGCCAGCCCAAAGAACATAGCTCCTCGTATTGACAGCAGTAGCTCCAAAGGGGGCGAGAGCTGTGGAAAGCCAGCCCGAAGAGATTGGACAAGGGCCGACGAGGCTGGAAGGTGCTGAATACACAAACTAAGCAAGTACCACGAAGGATGGTCGCATGATAACCTGTGATGCAGCCGCAAGTCACAAAACTAGCCGCCGGGAAAGCAGTCTCAAGCCAGAGGCTGCAGCTAAAGCACGGCCAGCAGATGCAAGGCGTGGGCCGGCAGGAAAGAATCTTCCGTATGGGCGAGGGCTGCAAAGGGCCCGCCCGCGCGCAATGATGGGAGGGCCGCCTAGTCTGTGCCTCGGGAGTATTCTCATACCTCCACCTTAGAGGGAAACAGAAGAAAGAGTATATGCCATGAAGGAAAAAGGGCAAGGAAAAGTAGCGTGGCAGACAAGCAAAAGAAAGCGAGAGCACTCGGCCTGCTGATATTCAGGTGCGGCTAATACAAAACAGGGCTGTAAAGAAAGACAAAACGGGGAAAACGGCTGTATAAGCAAGCCGTGTGCACTGAAGATAAGATCCTGAGGAGGATCTGCCACCACGCGGAGCCGTCAGGCTGACCAACAGGAGAATACCCATCTCAGCCACTCACAGCCATCCCTACTGGGAGCGACTTCTCGTCTCCTGGAAAATGATGAAAGGCTCGCCCTCCTAGAAAAAGCCAGCCCAAAAAGAATGAACAAAGGACGAGAAGGGGCCAGGGAAAGCACTAAGAACAACAAGCACAAAAAAGAATCGAAGCAGCTACGAAGCACTCAGTAACCCCTGCTAAGCAGCCTCAGGTCTGAGAGACTGGGTTCCTGGAAGCGGGTCCCCTGGCCAGAGCCAGAGGCAGCAGCGAGGGCTCTGCCTGCACGCAGGTGCAGCGCGCGGGCCGTAGACCTCTGCAGCGAGACGGCCAAGCGCATGCGGTACACCTGCGCTAGCGACCCTGCTGCATGGGAGTCCACCGGCTCCCCATGAGAGCGGCGGACAATGGCGTGGCGTGAGAGCTGGTTGAGCAGCTCGAGCCACCGAGCGCCCAGCGCCCCGTGCGTATCGATGGCGAGCGGGAAGAACTCGTCTTCCCGCGGGTGATCTGCAAATTTTAGCTCCTTGGCCCGAGCGGCGCAGGTTACCACATACCCAGCCTTGGTGGCACTCTGGGCTGGGTGTGAGCGGTCATATGAGTCAGTGGTCACCAGGTCCAGGAGAAGACATGGCCCGCCGG
The DNA here is from genome assembly GCA_009602725.1 of Spirogloea muscicola. NCBI lineage: Eukaryota > Viridiplantae > Streptophyta > Zygnematophyceae > Spirogloeales > Spirogloeaceae > Spirogloea > Spirogloea muscicola. The sequence continues at coordinate 71,802 of WELB01000245.1, forward strand.
CTGGTGGGGTGGCCACAAGGTCGACGCAACGAGCGTGGAGACCGTCGGCCTTTTGCTGGAGCGGCATGACGGCGGAGTTCTCGGCTGCCACCGAGAAGCCAGCCTCCATAAGGATGCCATGCATCGCATCCCGGAGATGGTCGTGGGCCGCTGTCCGCTCTCCGCCGTGGGAACAGCGCAGAACATGAGCGGCCAGCTCCCCAGGCTCGGCCCCTCGCTCGCCACATTCGCACTGTTGCACACCCTGGAGACATGGCGGCGGCAGGCCCAGGAGCCGGTGGACGGCACTGCGGAACACCTCGTCCGGGAGTGTGAGGGCGTTATTGAGGGGGAGGGCCTGGAGCCACGCCGCAGCCCCCGGGGAGGAGGCCGAGTGGAATCGCACGCGCCCGCGCAGGTCGGCCTCCGGGAGCTGCAGCAAGGGGGTGGTGAAGGCTGCCTTGTCCATCGCGGCTGCGAAGCGCGCTTGGACGCGCAGGTCAGCGGTGTGCGCGAGGTTCGCAAAGGAGTCCGCCTGGCCCGCCAGGTCCGGGTGCACCGCGAGCAGCTCCTGGTGGGCTGAGCGTAGCGACGCCTGGATAGGCAGCACACCCGTTTCTACCTCCCCCACCGCCTGCTCCAGCGCACGCCGGCCGTGGACCAAGAAGCGCTGGGCTACGGAGGCGGCTGTCTGCGCCCAGCTGCAAAGGTACGCCGCCCGGCAGGAACGGACGAGCGGGCGCAAGCCGAGACCGCCGTAACTGAGGGGTAGCGTCGCCTGATGAAGAGCGGCAGGCGACTCAGGGAAGCCCTGGTGGCGGACCAGGGCCGCCAGGCTCGTCACCATGCCTGCGTTGAAATCCGCGTTACACCGCCAGCGCCCCTGGGCACGGCGGGGTGGCCCGCGTCAGATACTGGGGTGTCTGCGCAATGGCCTTGGTCAACATGGCCAGAGCCAGCTGCATATCCTGCAGCTCGGGGAGCCGGGCCGCAGGCCGGAGGTGCTCCTCGAGGTGGGCTCGCAGCTGCCCTCCACGAAGGACGGCGTGCCAATGGGGAACCCCAGGAGGGTTCCGTCTGAGGGAGTCAGGCATCCGGGGGGCAGCGCCAGGGTGGATGGGAGGCCGCAGTGGGACCAAGCCGCGCACTTCGACGCCCGGGTGGACAGGCCGAGGGTGGCCAGCCGCCGCTCGAAGGTGACGAAGGCCGCCGCCACGTCTTCCGGAGGGCCGACCATGGTGGTGTCGTCAGCGAAGGTGGGCAGTAGGACCCCTGGATGTGCTGCCGCGGTAGCCTGCAGAGCCCGGTGGTGAGCGAGCGCAAAGAAGAAACCGGCGAGGGGGTCCCCTTGCCGCGTGCCCGCTTGGGACTGCAGGACCTCCACTTGGTCACCCTCTGTCCTCTAGAGGAGGTTGCTGGGCTGACCGTACCCCAAGCAGAAAAAGGGTACCAGGGAGGGGAAGGCGGCCCGAGCTCCTCCGCAATGCAGGCGCGCTCCACGGTGTTGAACGCAGTTTTTACGTCGACGGCCAGTACCAGCCACCCCGGGTGTTGGTCCCAGGTTGCACGGACCCCGGGTACCACGGCCTCGCCCCCACTCCGCAGCTCCGCGCCGTATTGATGTGGCGCCAGGTGCACCTGCGCCGGCCCCGCATGCTGCTGCCAGAGACCGCGGCTCACCAGGCGGTAGGGTAGAGGACCTCCCCAATGGCAATGGGCCTGACTCCCCCGCTCGGCTTGTCGAGGGCGAGCAGCGTGCTGGTGCACAGTACGCCGCGGATGCTGGCCGGCACATTGTCCCGGGCCAGATGCTGGGAGATCTGCAGCAGCGCGTTGAAGTCCGCAGCCTCTCCCTCGAGGAAGATCTCCCGCAGGTGCTCAGTAAGCATGCGGGAGGGGCCGCCGGCGGCTGCGCGACGGCTGGTCTGCAGAGCCTTTTTGAGGGCGTTGGCATCCAAGACCACCCGCTGCCGCTGCGCTCCGCGCCTGTGCTGCGCGGTTGTTACTGCACGTTCAGGCTCGCTCGTGGTTGGCCCGGCCGGACCGCGGGGTGAAGGTCCTCTGGCAGTGCTGGCACAGCAGTGGTTTGGGCGAGTGAGGTGGGGGCGACGGCGGTGAAGCCGGCTCGCTCGGCGGGGTTGGAGGCGGCGGTGACGGGGGCGGGGTCGATGGCGCCGACTGCAGAAGGCTGGGCGGTTCGAGAGGCGGGATGGCGGACGGTTGGGAAGGCGGCGTCGGGGGAGGTGGGGGCGGTGGGGACGACGGCGGCAGTGGTGGCGACGGCTCGGCGGGCGGTGGCGGCTGCGGCACCTCTGTCGCCGGAGAAGCACAAACAGGGACGTCAGGGCCGAGCACATGGGGCATGGTACCCTGAGGATGGAGGAGCGTGGTCACCTCGTGGGTCCCCTCGCATCTCAGGGGTGGAGGCGATAATGCAGGTGCCCGACGCTTCTCTCGGGCGGCAGGCGATAGAGTAATGGCCTCCGTGGTATGCTCCGTGGTATGCGCCGCCTGAGTACATGCCAGGGCCGGGGCGATGGGGCTGCAAGCTGCGACGGCCGCTGCGGGCGGCGTGCCGGTGGGGCTGGCATGCCCCTTGCAGTATTTCCGGTGCAAAGAGACACCGCGGCGAGTTGCGAGATCCCGCGGACAAGTTGGGCACAGCACGCGCGCGGACTCCGCGGGCGGGGGTGACGGCGGCGGAAGAGATGGGGGGGGCGCTGATGGGGGCGATGGCGTGGGCAGGGGGAATGGCGGGGGGGGTCTGCGGCGGCGGTGGCGTGATGACGGCGTCGAGGGCGGCGCGGAGGAGGAGCCGCTGCGCCCAAGCGACCTTGGACGGGGGGTACTCGGGACTGCGGCTCCGCGGGCGGCGCCGAGGGCGCGCGGGTGGGGCGGCGGGGAGCAGAGCGGCGCTGGCGACNGGCGGCGGCGGCGACGGCGGCGGCGGCGGCGGCGGCGGCGGCGGCGCTCGCGACCTGGCGTGAAGGTTCCAGTGGATCTCGAGTGAAGGTTCAAGGGAGACTTCGAGTGAGGGTTCTCTCTCTCACACAACCGTGTCAGCAAGAGGAAGGCGGCGGCGCCCCGCGACCTAGCGTGAAGGATCGAGTGAAGTTTCCGAGTGAAGGTGCGAGGAATCTTCGAGGAATATATCCTAGTGAAGGTTCTCTCTCTCACACGACCGTGTCAGCAAGAGGAAGTCGGACGAGCCGAGGGGGTGGAACGGAAGCAAGCGCGGCCAGATTGACTGGTGGCTGGGAGAGGCCAGCCCAAAGGCATGGACAAGGTCCGAAGGAGCCGGAGTGCTAAGCACTGAGACTGCAGCAAGCGGATTCTCAGTAACCTCTAGTCAGTGGATGCAAGTCTGAACAGCTAGCAGGCGGAAAGACGTCGCCCTGACGGAAGCCGGACGCCCGTGAAAAACACAGGGAAAAGAGGAAGATGGATGGGGGGGCTGACTCGGGGGATGGAGCACTGAGGGCTCACAGAGACCTCAGACCTCAGACCTTGTCCATTCTTTTGGGCTGGCCTCTCCCAGCCACCAGTCAATCTGGCCGCGCTTGCTTCCCAGAGGCAGCCCTGCTGCTGCCCACTGCCGCAGCCCTGCTGCAGCTCGCTGCGCTGCTGGCTGGCTGTGAGAACTCCTTTTGGGCTGCAATTTCGCAGCCCCCGCGCCTCTTGGAAGCGCTCACTTCGTCTTGGTAATCTCGTGGCCGTGCGCATCTGAGGAGCGCTTGCCGGCTGGTGCGGAGTCGCCGCCTGAAGGCGACATCACAAGGCGAGGGCTTCCTGTTCGCGAGTACTTCACCTCATTAATATGGCTCCTAGACCCAATCTCAGCTGAACTCAACAATGGCATCCAGAGCTCGTACGGGTGTGTTTACATAGACTATGCCTTCACTTACACAAATATACTTATCATGTTGTTGCTATTAAGCATGTATGCTGTCTGCGGGGATATTGCACTGGTAAATTGCGTATTTTTTTAAGGGTCTGACCCAGTCAATTGCCTGAGATGGTGACCGTCCATACTGCCGTTTTCTCGTGTGACACCGGCCCAGGCATGGCGACGTGCTTAGTGTGGTTATGGCGAAACGGTCGGGCAATCTTTCGGCCAGGAGAACCCCGGGATAGAGCCTTGAAAACTTTGAATGTGGTCGGATTCGCAGTAGGATTCTTGGGGTTGCCATTCAGCATTGTGCCTGTATTTCAGAACTGCCTTAGTAACAAGAGGCAAGTGGATGATATGTTGCACATGTGTATAGCAAATATGCCGACATATAAGGACTTCCCTGAGCCAAAATGCAGGACGGGCTTCGGCATAGCTGGGCTCGTGTTAAGTATAGTCGGTGTTAGTCTTGCAGTCCTAGCAGGACCATGGTTCGACCTTTTTGGATGGCAGCAGCAGCGGAGGCAGCAGCAGCAGCGGCGGCATGAGCAGGAGCTGGAGCAGGAGCTGCTGGCCCAGCAGCAGCGGCATGAGCAGGAGCTGGAGCAGGAGCTGCTGGCCCAGCAGCAGCGGCATGAGCAGGAGCTGGAGCAGGAGCTGCGGGCCCAGCAGCAGCGGCATGAGCAGGAGCTGGAGCAGGAGCTGCGGGCCCAGCAGCAGCTGCATGAGCAGGAGCTGCAGGCCCAGCAGCAGCTGCCTGAGCAGGAGCTGCAGCTGCCTCGGGGGCCAGCAACTTACACTGTCTCCGAGTCATGAGTGCTGTGTGCTTTAGCGCTATACTTGCGCCTTCGAATATTGTTCATTCTTTTCTTCTGGGCTGGCCAATAACAGCCATGGCCCCCTACTGAAAGAGTCTTTCTTCTCATGGCCTTGTGAAGAATCTCAAGTCGTCGATGCGGGGCAAGATCAAAAGCGTCTTGGCGCATAGGTATCAATGACAGGGTCATTGGCAAATCTCGTTGCTACACTGACCCCTGTTCGTGTGGATAGCTAGATTGGTGTTCCATCGCCAAGGCAAGTCCAAGTTTGTGAAGGATCTGCCTGAGTTATGCGTGGATTCTCAGCCCCACTGGTTGTCATCTGCGGCAACCTAACAGAGCCGTGGTTAGCCATCCCCGGTAGCCGAAGAGAGCCGTAGTTAGCCTAGGCACCGTAAGCTCGTGGGGTACCTCAGAGAACCCATTCAGCCAGAAGATGACCTACCACGCCTTCTCCGTGACACCCGATGTTCATCATCTTTCTTGTAGCTCTTCGGCATGCGCAGGTTGTGGATGTTACCTGTGTGTCAATGACATCGTACTAGGTGCTGTACAAGACTCCTTCTTAGGCAGAGATCTTATCTCATTCACTGTCTTCTCTGCTACTGATGCAGGAAGCCCTGACCCAGCTACAGCCTCTAATATGCCCTCATTGATATTCTTTGCTGTATCCCTGCCGTGTAGCATCTGAATTTGGTCAAAGACGAGGCTTACAAATGTCTGCTGCTGTGAAGCAGACACCATTGACTTTGAGGTAGAGGTATCTGCTGAATTTACCCTCCCCTTGTGGTAAACTCAGTCGTGGAATAACTGCAGCAGGGTGTAGCAACTTGACAGAGTGGCCTGCATCCGCATGTTATTGGAGAGAGAAGGGCTAGCGGGAGCAGCACTTTAAAGGGGGGCGATAGCTGAGAAGCCAGCCCACAAGTACTTCTTTCCGAGCAGGCTCCAAGGGAGCTGGAAAGCGTGCATTACTCAGGTAAGGAAGTGATGACGAAGGATGGCCGCTCTTCCCAACTTTTACTTGCAATCTGTAGCTGCCCTTCCCTTTCAGGAGTTCCATAAAGTTCACACAAGATGTAGGCCACCTTACACAAGGAGGTTCAAGATTGATTTGACAAGATATCTGGCTCTGCTAACTAGCTAGCAAAGATGGCTGTCAGGCTCTTAGAAGAGGGTACATTTCAATGCCTACCCTGAAGATTGAAATTTAAATGGAGGGCCCTGAGTATGACACTTCCAGATACATTTTGGTTTGTATACAAACCTGATGTTGTGTGAAGACATATTGTGACAGTCCCTGTGATCCTACGCGAGTAAAGTCGTAACTGTTATCTGAGGCGGTCTTCTTGACGCGGCATGGTGAATGCAACTGCTTTTGTCTCTGCTTGGGCGCAAATATATAATACACACAAAAGTGCATCTCACTGTAACCATGTGTTCTATGATGCTTTTTAGCATCCTCCACTTTTAGTCGTTCCACTGGTTATGTAGAACAAGGCTGTGAAGATGGCTACAGTGTCACGTATATCAGCCTCAGGGTCAGTGTCATGCGACATCCACCAATGTTCAGTGGAGCTCACCAAAGAAAGCAAAAGCATTAGATCATCCAAGTTGGTGAAAAGTGACAGACACTAAGTAGATCACATTGCCACATATTAATGACAATCCATCAACCTGAAATGTACTGCAGTGCCCCATTGTTGTGTGCAATTGTACAGGCTTCCTCCATGAGGAGAGAGAATGAAAGGGGGAGGGAGTGGTCAGGCCGTTATAAGCTGATGCCAGTGATTGGGCCAGGGCTGTAGCCAGTCTATGGCCTATCGGTGGCCTCGCAGGCGCACGTACACAATCAGCACAATCGCCGCGACAAGTATGAAGATTATGAGGCCCATGACCCACTTGTTGCGATTCATACGGCGCGCCATGCCATTGAGGATCTGCCGACTCCGCCCGATGTTGTCATCCACGCCGTGCAACTGCAGCAGCATGGGCGAGATCGCGAGGAGTGAGAGTGAGCCTCAAGGATCTCCGGCACGGGGCAGCCGCTCGCGGAAGAGGCACAGGCGGCGTTAGCAGCGGCGCTGCCCACTATACTCCGGCCTCTCTTATGACTGATCAGTTGATTGTACCTACCGAGTTTATATTACTACAAAACAACCTTATGTCATTTCACTGTCAATATAGATAGGACTGCGTACCCATCGTTAGTTTACGACCACCACTTGTCGCAAACAATTTATAATGAAATGAAGACTCAAAGAAGCTCAATGAGCCAGCGTTGACAACTGTGACTATTGAGACACCCACTTGTCGCAAACACCTCAATATGACCTGAGAACTCAAAGAAGCTCATTTGAGCAACGTTGACAGCTGCACTAGGGGCAATCCAGGCGCGGCGGCGGCGCTCACCGAGTCCCGGGCGTGCAGCAGCGTTTGGCGCTGCTGGTGCAGGTCCTGGAGGATGGACACGCCGAGCTCCTCCGTCTCCAGCAGCGTGCGCTTGCCGTCGCGGATGCGCTCCCCCGTCGCCGCCAGCCGCTCCGTGGCGCTCAGCAGCCGCGCGCGCTGGTCGCCCGCCCCGCCGCCGCCGTCCGCCGCAGCAGCCGCCGCCGTCGCGCCGCCCATCTCCATGAGCTCCTCGCGCACGCCGGCGGCCTCGGCGGCGGCGCGCTTGACCTCGCGCTTGAGCGCCGTCAGCTCCGCCTTGTATTCCCGCAGCCGCGCCAGCGTCGCCGCCTTGTGCGCTGGCGGCAGGCTCCGCACCTCCAGGTCCATGCGCCGGATCTGAGCGCCGCCGCCGCCGTCAGGACGCGGCGCACGCCCAGGAATCGAACCCTAGACCTACTAATTGTAAACCCTCAATCCTTGACCGCGCCGCGATTGGCGGGCGGGGCCCGCGCACCAGGGACTCGGCCTCCTCGAGGCTCGCCCGGCGGTCGGCGGCGCTGGCCTGCACCGACGCCAACGCTGCCAACACCTCCCGGTACTGCCGCTCGTACGCCTCCATGACCGCGCCCACGCCGCCCTCCGCGCCGCTCATCGCGCCGCAAATCCCGCCGCCGCTGCCGCCGCCGCCGCCGCCGCCGCCGTGCCCTAAACCTAATCCACGGCGGCAGGTGTCCAGGAAGGCTTGGCTACCGAAGGGACCCGCGGGCCCGTCATCCCGGCTGACGCCGGCGGAGCACGTCACGCCGTCAGCCCGAAGCAGGGCCAACGTTGGGCCGAAAGACGGGCCAACTGCTTTTCTGGAAATCTGCAGATAGTACTTAGAGGTCGGTAGATACGGAATATGCATGTTACGGAACGAGAGGAGCACACGCCGTCTGCCGAGACGGCCGTCCTCGTTGGAATCGAGGGTCGCCACGACGGCTGCCACCCCACGTTCAGCTGACCATGCCACAATCCGCCAAATTATTGATCATGCCATCATTATCAGATTGCTTGTAATAACCCCCTGCCGTGCCTCGGGACCACCGCCGGGGCGGCGCGCCCGCGCCACGTCAGCTGCGCCGAGCCACTGCAGCCGCCCCGTGGCAGCTTCCGAGCGGCTCGAGCTCCTGACCGCCCGCCGCGTGGCGCAGAGCTGCCACGTGGCCGTCTGCCGTGGCGCTGGTGGTCCTGCCCCCAGGGTGCCCGTACTCGCCAGTCTCCCCCGTCTTAGCTCAGTCCCCCATTCCCACACCCCCCGCCGCTGCCGCCGCCGCCGTCGCCGCCGCCGCCTCCGCCGCAGTCGCCGTCGCAGCCTTCGCCGCCGCCGCCGCCGCCTCCGCAGACACAGCCGCCGCCATGTCGCAGTGAGCACGGCAGCCTCCCGTCGTTCCCCGATCTCGCGCTCTGGCCCCGTCTGCCGTTGCCCCTGCCGCCGGCCCGCCCCGTCCTCCCCTTTGGCGGCAGTTGTTCCGGCTGGTCGGGGGCGCATTGGGGCAGTACGGATTCACGCCGTGGCGTCCATCGCATGGACAGCTCCTTCGTTTGTTTTGGCTATGGGCAGTCGACGCACTATTGTTGAGAGCTTCGGATGGCTATGAGCCCCTCTTGCCAGCCGTGTTGAGTTCCTCAAGGCATGCAATTTGTGCTAGCAAAACTGTAGTTGTTTAGCAGTAAGAAGGTTTATAAGATCACTGGCGTAAGCTGCATCTGTTAATCGCTTATTGCAGGTACAGTCAGACCAAGGGCCACGCTCAGGATACCGCTGACAAGACCAAGGCCAGCACTCAGCAATCCTACGACAAGACCAAGCAGCAGACTGGCGAGGCATACGAGAAGACCAAGCAGCAGACTGGCGAGGCGTACGACAAGACCAAGCAGCAGGCTGGCGAGACTTATGACAAGACCAAGCAGCAGACTGGCGAGGCCTATGATAAGACCAAGCAGCAGGTTGGCGAGTCTTACGACAAGACCAAGCAGCAGGCTGGCGAGGCTTACGACAAGACCAAGCAGCAGGCTGGTGAGGCCTATGACTACACCAAGCAGCAGGCTGGTGAGACCTATGACAAGACCAAGCAGTCAGCATCTGAGACTGCTGAGCAAGCCCAAAATACAGCTGCTCAGGCCGGTGAGAAGGCCAGGGATTATGTCTCCGCCGCATACGACAAGGTCACCCAGACTGCCCAGAGCGCATATGAGACTGTTGCTGGGAAGTCGCAAGAGGCTCAGCAGGTGAGGTTTTTGCTGGGCTTCCACTTTTGCAGCAATGTTTCTGGCTGGTGGTAACATCCATAAGCCAGTCATTTATGTAACACGAAGTCGAGAGTTGTTAACTTACAGATAGAACGCTAAGCAGCTTCTGCTGCTTCTGCTGCTGCAAGACTTTTTTTGTGCATAGCATTCTTTGCATCGTGCGCAAGGTATTTTTGTTCTTGTGCTCAAGGTCAGATTGTAAAAATCTTAGTGGCAACAACCATACAGCAGTAATGAATCGCAGTATGCTAAATCTATGTTTGATGCCAATCTTGCAGAGAGCTGGCGAGACGGGTGAGCAAACAAAGGGCGTGCTTGGGCAGGCCTATGACCACGCTGCCGGTGCAGTCAACAGCGCCTATGAGACTGTAGCTGGGAAGACCCAGGAGGCTGGTGACCAGGCCCAGCACGCAGCTGGCGATGCCAAGGGCGCGGCATCCGACACATACAACCAGGCTAAGGGTGCTGCACATGACACGTACAACCAGACTTCGGGTGCCGCACAGGACACCAAGAATCAGGCCGGTCACAAGGTGGACGAGGTGAAGAGGTCCACTCAGTAAATGTAGATGGTGGCATCTATGTAAGGATACCATGTGCAGCATGTAGTATATTGTTATTGATTTTGCACGGCATGGCTAGTTGAAAGGTTCTGTCATAAGGACAAATGACAACTTGCTAGCGTGGGTCCTTGTCCCCACGCTTGCAATATTCACGATCACTATGACATTGTTACCATTACATTGGGCCTGGCCGAAGTGAGGCGCAAATCCCATTTTTTTGCTTCAAAATGAGATTCTTCTGTCTGCCAAGTTCAATGGTTCGATGGTGCAGCTGTGCACTCTGAACTGGTGGATGGTTGTTGTGGTTGTTGTCGAAGACTAGTGTATCACTGTCCTCCCTCTCTGAGCTCTTTCCACCACAATATCGTATGTATGTCTGCCTCATCTTTTACCTCCAAAGAACTAGCGGAACCTTCGCATGAGGAAGGTTAGGTCCTCAAAGATGGGGTCAAAGCTTCAGAATCATCCTTAATCTTTATTGACCTAGATGATAAAATCATCATTGTTCGGCTTCACCTTTTACCTCAACACTTGCGGGAATCGGCATGAGGAAAAGTGAAGTCTGAGTTTCATCATCAACTTCTGAACTAAGTCTAATAAGTAATAGGCAAATTCTATGGGATCCTATACTGGCTTACTCTCCAACGTCTTCAGATTATTTTCCCTAGCAATGAACTGTGGTCCACCATAAATACCGTTAGCAAACAACTTTTCTGTTTCATAAATAGATAGATAGATAAGTCGAATCTTCTGTTTTTGGACAGATAGATAGATGAATATTATTTGAGTGGTCTGGCACAGAGTCACATCTCTGTGCCGAATCAGTTTATCTTACTCTGTGTGATAGTGAACAAAAAACAGTTCTTATGCTGATTTTGGAAAGTCAGATACACAATCTAGATCCTGTATATACATGCCTTGTGTATAAGCTTAATTCTCCACATGGATATATTGCTACCACATGAAATATCTTGCTATTTAAAAAAGAGGCGAAAAAACTAACAGTTTTTATTGTGAAAAGAACACTAAAAAGCCAGATATGTCCGAGTTTATCTTCATGGCATGGTTGTACAACCAGCATGATGTGCTTCGTGATAGGACATTGATTCGTCTTTACTGTAATAAACCGGAGGAGCACACTACAACAATTACATCCAAACACGAAACGTAGCTTTACTCAATTTGGTCATACTTTGGTGACATTTGTATGCAAGCTACATTGGAATACTTATGGTGTGGACACAGGTACAACCGAAATCATGTGTATCCACATACGACATTCTTTCTATTCTTTTGTTACAAGATGTTGATTAAGAAATGGTCAATTTCAGAAGGAAATAGTGTCTTCTATGAAGTACTTGGAAAGGAAACGAAGAAATGGTCATGAAGTGGAGCGAAGAACTTCAAGCATTGCACACTCCTGATGTCTTATGTGTAGCTAATCTCATTGCAAACCTGTCTCCTCCCAACGCTCCCTGGCTCACGCCGTGCACTTTCGGGCAGGCCGCGCTACAGCTGCTGCTTCTGGGTCTCGTCGGGCTGGCCTTCCTCAGCGAGCTCCTTCTATTGCAGCTCGATATTTCAAATGTAGTCCCGACAAGTATTACGCTTAGTCAAATAGCTTTGAAATGGCTTATTTCCTGTCTAGATCACAAGATGTTTGCCAGATCATCTTTTTATGGTGACATTTGTGCATCCTTTGTACCGTATCTTTTAACAAGAGGTCTTACTCTTAAAATTGTATTTGGCTAATACATCTATTTTTGTTCCATACTGTGGCATTTCCTATTCGGTCATCTGAACTTCAGCTACCTATAGCATATGCAGAATGACCAAACCATTCATGACTTGGAGGTGAGCTTTGATCATCATGATGATATTTGTCGAAGACGTGCTTCGAGCAAGATGCCTTGATTCCTTCGTCTGCTTTATCTTCTCCTTTTTTTGAACTATCAGACTTGGTGCACAGCTATATCTGTGGACCTATGCTGGTTACTTCATATAGCAATTTGCAGGTCCTTTTCTTCAATGCGTCCATGATTGTATTGCAAAGGGATGAGCTTGTCATTCGGGATTTGAAGCGACCGTCTACTTGCAGGCTGCGCAATGTGGAAGAGACGATTCCGTCTTCATTACATCAGTGCTACTTAACACAACATATGTCCATTTATCTTAGGCTGGCCTTCCACAGCCATGCCGTCATAAAAGAGAGAGAGAGAAGGCAAGCGGTGCGAAAGAGAGCATGTAGGTTAAATCGAGCCACAAAATACATCCAAAAAAGACATTACTGCACAATAATAAGGTCATGCAAAGACGAGAAAGAGCCTGGAAGCTTAGACCTTCGAAAAAGCTTCTTTTTCTTCTTCTCTCGCTTTTGCCCAAGGCTTTTGTTTGGTGTACCCCCAACTTTGACGATTCCTATTCTTGACCTTGGAAAGTTAGTGTACTCACTCAGCAGCTTCGATCCAAGCAGATTATTGTCCTCCCCTGGCAGGAAAAGTACCGGCGCTAATATAGAAAACCACGCCTTGTGCAGCTGTGTGGTTCGCGCTTTTGGGCCCCTTCAGCCCTTGTCAATTTATGTTGTGCTTGGTGACTCGATTCACTCCTAGTAGCTAGCCATTTATATAGCTCTTTTAGCACACTTGGACCCCTTTGTACTTCGTCAGTGTTTTCCAGGGGAGTTTTTCACAGCCATTGCCCCTTTTCAACATACACTTCCAAATGCGTGGTGTAGTTCTTTCACAGCCAACTCTATCATTGAAAGTGTTGTGCTTTTGAGCTTCATTGTCATGAGCCGGCCTTACACAGCCCCTTTTGAAAGTGAGCTCTTCCAAAGGGAGCGGGGGCTGTGGAATGCGGGCCCTACTATACACCAGTTCTGAGATGGCGCTTTTGGCCCCTTCGAACCTTGTCAGTTCTTTTCGGGCTGGCTTCTCACACCCCTTGCCCCCATTGGGAGAGTCACTTCTCTCTTTTGAAGGCTCGCCCGCTCCTCCAGACCTTGTTCAATCTTCTGTGGGCTGGTTCTCTCTTGAAGCTTTCGATATTCCTTTGAAAGTGTGCTTTGGCATACTTGGCCTTCCTCTCACTTCACGCCGTGCAGCACGCCTTCTCTCTCCCTTGGAATAGCTGCATCTTCGTTGTTCACTACTTCAGAGGGCTGGCCCACAGCCCTTGGCCCCTTCTGGCAGCTTCTGGAAGAGCTGCTACTTCTGTAAGACCTGCTTCTTTCGTCTATCTTTCTTCTTTCTTCCTTCTTTCTTTGGGGAAAAAAAGATCTTTCAATGCAAGGCAATGGCTGTGAGAGGCCAGCCCTACGCAATGGAGAAGAAGAAAGACCCTTCCAATAGAGTGCGATTGCTGTGGTTGGCCATCCCAGGAAGATGAATGTGCAATGCACAAGAGAAAGACTCTGCAGTAGAGGGCGGTGGCTGAAATGGCCAGCCAGAAAAGGAAAAGAACGAAGTTCGGAAGGGGCCTAAAGATGCCAAAGGAGTGAGCTCATCCAAAGGGCTGAGCGAGAAGTGGCTCTCCCAAAGAAGAAAGTGTTCGCCCATAGAGAAGAGGGGCTGGCAAAGCCAGCCCAAAAACGAATGGACATTGTCCAAAGCCAAAGAAAGAGGAGCCGGAAAAGGACTACACAACAAAACACAAGACGAAGCAGAGGGAAGCTCAGTCTCCCAAAGGGGCAAAGGGCTGTGAACAGGCCAGCCCGAAAAGAAAAGACGAGGTCTGCAGGGGCCAAAAAACGCAAAGCGCGGCCAGATTGACCGGTGGCTGGGAGAGGCCAGCCCAAAGGAATGGACAAGGTCTGAACGACCCGGAGTGCCAAGTACTCGGACAGCAGCAAAGGGGACTCTCAGTAACCTCTAGTTAAGAGATGCAAGTCGGAACAGCTAGCAGGCGGATAGACGTCGCCTGACGGAAGCCGGAGGCCGCCGCCAAAAGCGCTGTCTCAGAGCTTGCCCGGAGCGCCAGCTGCGGAGCCTTCGAGGCCCTCTGACGCCCGGTGCTGCAGCGGGGCTGCCAGAGAGGCCCGGAGACCAGCCGACCAGCGGCGCGAGGAACTGAGTGCAGCACTTCCTGGAGGCTCGGTGCCATCGGGTCTTGTGTCCTGCTACCGCATGCGATTGTCTATGTCCCTCCAGCGCTGCCAAGCGCTTGCTTTGCACCGCCGCGCCGGTCGCGCCCTTGCAGCAGCCTCTGGCTTGCGCGGCGGGGTTGCTTTTCCCCGCTTTCATGCGCCCCGCGCGCCTTTCTTCTTTTCATGCGGTCCACACGCGCGCTGGCCGCGCTATGGCTGCTGCCTCAGGGTCCCGGCAGAGTGCCGCTTTTCCTGCTTCGAATTATTCTGATTTGCTGTTGCTCACTCGTGGTTACTGAGCATCCATCTGCATCATTTCGTGTCTTGGAGTGTAGTTTTACCTTTCCTGGCACTGTTTTGTGGCCTTTTGAGGCCTGCGGACAATGTCCATTCTTTTCTGGGCTGGCTTTGCTAGCCCCTCTTTTTCTATGGGCGAGCCCTTCCCCGGAGAGGAGGGGCTCGGAAAGATGAGACTCCCAGATGGGGGCGTGACCTGTGAACAGCCAGCCCGACAAGAATTGACAAGGTTCCATAAAGGCCAAAAGGGCTTTCGCAGAGATTGCCTGGTGCGAATAATTCGTGTATTTGAACCATCGAAGGCCAAATGGCTTAGTACTACGGCAAGCACATCTGATGACGTACGCCTAATCCAATCTCACCCGCTCAATAACCGCGGGTCAACACAAAGAGGTCGCTAATCGACGCCTGGATACAAGGCGGCAAGTTCCAAGCCCTTCTGCCACCAACATAGTAACCACGAGTCAGGGGCCACACATCCGAAAAGCTAGCAGCCGGAAAGTGATTCCCCTGACGAAAGCCAGAGGTTTCAGCTAGAGCCAGCACGCAGGTGCTTGGCGAGGGCCATGGTACGCTCGGAAAGAGCGAGAGAGAGAGAGAGAGAGAGAGAGAGCTGCTCGGAAAAGCTTAGCTTCCATCAGCGCTGACGACAGGCACGACGGAAGAAAGGACGCAAGGACGCTTACACGACGACGGGGCCCCCCACTCCCGCGACACTCCAGCCCCAGCCTCTCACGGGGCGGGTGTCACCCCCGCTGACGTAGGCAAGTGTCAATCCAACTGACGCTGCCGGGGACGAATCTCAACCCCCCGTACGAAACCCGCACGTGGCAGCTCAAGTACGTGGCCTCCTAAGGTCGCGCCGCGAAATGCAGATCGACACGTGAGATCACGAATCGGAGCCACGTGGAAACATCGTGATCGTCGGATAGGTGCCCTATCCGGCGGCTGGCCGCCCGACGCGGGCAGCCGTTGAACGGGCGCGGGAGAGTTAGGGGGGGCGGGGGCGGCTCTAAGTGATTTCGGTTAGCTTAACGCAGATTCCGCCGGCGCCAAGCTCCGCGGGGGCCCGCCAAGGCCGCCAAGGCGGCGGCCGCTTGCGCGCCGGGGGCCATCCGACGGCTGGCAAAGTCCCGGGGCGGACCAATCGGACGGCGCCGCACTGATTTCGGCGCGGTCTGCGCCGCCGTCACCGCGACCCGACCTGCCCGGTAACCGCGCACCCTCCAACGTCTCCGGCGGGCACCTTTTCAGGCTTGTAGCAGCAGCGGGGTTACCACAGTCAACCCAGAAATCCACGTTGTCGGGATAACCATGGCATGCCCCAGGGGCGCACGCGTGCGCCCGGGCGGCCTATCCGGAGGCCCCCCGCCTCCCCCACTCAGTACCGTTGACATGACATAACACTGGCGGTTACGCTAGCCACTAGTGTTAGCGTCACCTAACGGCCGGTCGCGTCCATCCCCGCCGCGGGATGGCGATCCCCGCCCCAGATCGGCCCGCGGAGGGCCGGGCCACGCGGCGCGCCCTCCGCGCGGCGCGGCGCGCCGGCGACACGTGTGGGGGGGAGCTTGGCCGTCGTCTTGAACGGGCGCAGGCCGTCGGGCCCGACGGGCGGGCCGTCGGGCGGCCCCCCGGCGGCGGCGCCCCGGCGGGTCAACCGGCGCCGCCCCTCCCTCCTCGCCAAGCCGGTCAACCGAGGGCAGGGGTCCAGTAACCTGATGCTCTGTTGGTGGGGAGGGGGAGAGGGGTTTCTCCCTCCTCCTTCCCTCCTCCCCCCCTCCTCCCCTGGAGCTAGCCCCTCCCCCACTCCGACCCCTCCCTTCACTTCTCACTCTCACTCCCTCCTCCGCCACCCTCGTCGCCAAGCCCGCCCTAGCCCGCCGGCGCCGCCGCCGCCGCCGTCGCCGCCTCCTCCGCCGGCGACTCAGCCGCCGTCGCGGCAGAAGCCGGGGAGCCCGCGCGCGCACAGCTCTCCGGGCGCAGCGGCGCCGGGAGCTTCTGCCGGGGAGCCGCGGGAAGAGCAGCGCGGGCGGGTGGGCCAGGACTCGTCGGCGGCCGCCGGGACGAGCGCCGCCACACTCTCGCTCGGCTGCTCAGCGAGCGCGGAGCGCGGCGGGTAGTGCGGCTCGCGGAGGCTGCGATGGCTGCCTCGCCGAGGTTCCTGCTCGCGGCCGTTCTCGTGCTCGCGCTTGCTGCCGCCGCCTCGGTCGATGCCAAGAAGCCCAAGCTGACCTTCAACGCCGGCGATCCCACCAAGGGCATGCACGGCTTCAACGCCTTCGGCGTCATAGCCGGCCACCACCCTCCTGGCGTTGGCCACCACCCGCCAGGTGCCCCACCCCCCCCCCCCTCTCCCCTCATGCCCCTTCCCCTGTCAGACCGAAGTCGTCTCGCCTTGACGGGCGACGCGCCAGCTGCTGCCTTTTAGCCGTTTTACTTTGAAGAGTTTGGGAATGTCCACATTGCTTCTTGTCAGATGGCCTTTCCACAGTGGCCGCAGTCTCCTGCTAGTCCTGGTGGCAGCTGTCATGTCATTTACTCTGCCGTTAGAGGATCTGGCTTGGAGTCGACATGGCCCTGCTGCTTGCGTGGTCTGCCAGCTGTAGCTGACATCCCGCCTTACTTGCCTACACCGCCCTTGGCATTGCTCGTTGCAGGCACGGGCCACCACCCCAACAAGTTTGGCCACAAGAACTGCAACAAGAACGCGTCCATCTGCCTCGATCCCCGATACAACCCCGTCTTCTCTCCCACTTGCTGCAGGTGAACATCTTACCCACCTCAACCAATGGCTTACCTTTCAACCATCCAGACATGAAGAAGCCAGTGTGTCCTCTTCGCATATGTCCGTTGGCCAGATCCTAGACTCCCACCGCCCCTCGTGTTGCGCTGTAGCCTATTATCCACAAGATTCACAAGATGCTACTTGTGTGATGAAAAGTTCAACTACTGGTCTGTAGACAAGTCCAAATATTGTCAGCTAGTGTGGCAGACCTCTTAATACCTTTTGCATTACTGCCGAACGTAGGAGCTGAATCTTGGACGGAGTCAAGGTTGTGTCTTGACTAGCTATCGCCACTCTCCGCCGGTGGAAAGTATTTTGTGCGGGAGTTTCTTCGTCTGTGTCCTGTCTGTTTTGTCCGCCCTGTCCTGTCTGTCCTCCCTTTCTTTGCCATGTACCCTTATACCTCCCCCCTCTCTGTGTGTATGCAGTAAGTCATGCGTGGACACGTCCACATCGCTCACCAACTGCGGTTTCTGCTTCAACGTGTGCGGCTTTGGCCTGACTTGCTGCAATGGTACCTGCTCGAACCTGCTCGTGGATGTCAACAACTGTGGCAAGTGCGGCATTAAGTGCGTGCCGGACGCGACGCACCCGGTTCCCACCTGCCAGTTTGGTATCTGCAATTACTAAGTGGAGGAGGTGAGAGGTGGTGGCGAGCCAAGCTTTGGGCAGCTCTCGCACTTGGCCGAAGGTCTTGGGCAAGGGCGGGCAGTGGCTATGGTGGCCTTTGGCAGGCTGGCGGAAGAGGAGGATCAAGTCTCACATCTGGCACGCTGATCATGTGAGACACTGCACCTGTGGGAAGACGGGAGCAAGCAAAAAGTGGGGGGCGGAGGTTGGAGGGAGTTGGCTGGCACAAGGATGGTGTGAGGAAGGAGGTCAGTCTGACGTCAGAGGCTTACTGTGGCGGCGGCGGTGGACTATCTCCTCACCAACCTGGCTGCATGCTGTGTCTGGCACCTCACCTCCCGCGCTCGCGCTTTCTTTTTTTCCGATGACTAGACTAGGATCACGGCTCTCGCTCTCCATGGCACGTCGGTGGCAGCATAATAAAGATGGGCGCCAGGCATGGCCGGCGGCCATTGGCTGCACGGTTGTGCCTGCCAAACATGTGGAAAGGGGCAGACGCCGCCGCCCTCCTCTCTCTGAGGTGGGCTGGCGTCATGACCCCGCTCATGGGCGCCCGCTTAGCTTCTTCTCGTAGCAAGTTGTCTTAGGAGTCGTAGTAGCGCCCCATTCTCTGCTGGACCTCTTGTGGCATGCGCCGCTTGGCGCCTGTCCTGCCGCCTGTAGTTCGTGTGGCGTGCTGGCTGCCAGGTGGCTCTGAACTGTTGCATGGTCCTCTTCCCAGCCTGATGTATTTATCAGCCTATTTATTCTCTTCGCTGGTCCTACTCTGGTGTATGATCACATGTCTGCCATCGGTTGCAAGCACACATACATGGGTTGCATTGCTATCTTATCCTCAGATTGTCATGAATGTCAAATGTGTGGGATGATCTGGTTCTTGGAGGTTTGTGAATCTGGGGTAAGTACTATGTATATCGGTTTGTTAATAGGAAACACTACGGTATAACAGTCCGGTCTTTTGTCTCAATCTCATTTGGGAAGCTTGAAAATTGCTTGCCTAGTCTCCTACAGTGGCAGTGTCAAAGTACCCTCGCAGTTTGCAAACAGGCATTGTAAGCAATAACAAGTTGCGAGTTAACAAGGACTACACACTCCCACATCTTCCAGACGTAGAAGCTTGCCAATTCTGGATCCCTTTGCTGGCGGGTAAGGAACAGTACATTGCAAACTGTACATAGCTAGACAACAAATGTACGAGCCCTTGTACTCTAGTGATCACGCAGTCAGTATTGAGTGAGGCAAGGCTGCAACAAGCTAAAATGACACAGTAGGTGTTAGACTTAATTTTGATCATGTGACAGTAAATGGACCCCCACAGTTCATAAGACGGCCACCACATGCGACCTGCTTGTAGCAGAAGCTCGCGTAATAGCAGTCACAGACACAGAGGTAAGCTATAGTATTGACATGCCATGGAGGGACCTCATAACGCAGCCCGGCACTGGCTGTTGCATCACGCGCCATTGAGCTGATCAATGATGTGACAGAGGACGCGGAAACCCTGCTGAAAGTCGGACAGCAGGCAGTACTCATTGCGCGCGTGGTATGTTGCCATAACGCCTGCCGCCAAGATGCACAAGCTTGGCGTAGTCAGTTGGCAGGGACACTCTGGACCGCTGCCTTTCCATGGTGGAACCCTTGCCATTCTTAGTTTGATGGCAGGCGGCAATCAACAACCCAAAAATAATGACAGTTCACAAAGTTGCATCGTTAAGGTTGCAATGTTGCGAAGTTGCAAAGGTGACCGTTCACTGTAATGGTAATGGGAGTGGTTTCTGCGCTGGCTGGATCAGTGCTTAGATTGGCAGGTCCTGTGGTACTGCAGTCGGGTGGAAAGTTACGAGGCAAAGGTGAGGCCTTGGCCAGATTGCAGTGCTTGGCAGGCGGAGCTCACCATAGCCAACAGTCTGGACGTCGAAGCCGGCGTCCTGGAGCTCGCGGATGAGTGGGAGCGAGCCGGTTATGGAGTAGGGCGCAACGTGGCCTACGACCGCCTCGGTCGCCGCGCACAGCGCCTTGAACCCCGGCGAGTCGAGGCGGCACGCCACGCCCGACATCTGCACCTCCTCAAACTCGATGCTCACCCTGCCAGTCAGCCAATGCGTCCCCACTGAACGTCAAGCCAGGCCCAAAACACTAATTCCTCTATGTCTATACCTGGCAGTGGAGGTTGCACACTTGCAAAATCTAAGGTGCTCTTCGACTGAGGACATGCAGAGAAGGGGAGGCAGGTGAAGAGAGGGCGACAGAAAGTGAGGCAGAGAGGAGGGGCAAGAGGATCGCGCTGAGAGGAAGAGGAGATCTCGCTGAGAAAGTAGAGGGTGAGAGGGAGGGCAGCAGCATGTAAAGCTCGGCTTGGTGCGCAGTACGCTCTCTTGTAGAGTTAGCAAGCCGCATCATGAAAGAGTGCTAATGGCCAAATAAGAAGAGAATTAGCGCAGCTGCACCTTCCGCGCAGGTCCTCGTCTGGGAGGTCGTAGCGAGAGCACGGCCCCCGGGTTGCGAGCTTGTCCAAGTCGGCGTCGATGTCCTCCACGTAACCAGTGACCCTTTTCACCACTTCAGCGGTGCTGGGCCACAACAAGAGCAGATTTCTGCATGCTTCAGAATAGCTGCTGTTATCATCAAAACAGAATGTGTTTCTTGCACTCAGAAGCAAGAGTTCTTGTTTGATAATGTGGAAGCGCTCTTATGCTTTAGCAAACAGTCTAAGTTGCTGATATTCTCTCTAACGCAGCTACTTTTCAAGCAACTTGACTGCCGAGCAGCCTCAAGTCTCCTGGCATGAAGGCACCTGTAGAATGGCGTGATGCGGCAGTCGCCTGAGATGGTGCACTCGCCAGGGATCTGGTTGATGCTCCCGCCAGGGTCTGCGCATCATACATCAGAGTACCAATGCCTTGAACTTAACATGTCACTGAAAAGCGCAGCAGGTAACAAGAAAACAACAATGCACTATGTCAGTCCAACTAATTTCCATTTGCATCTGAGCAACATCCGGCAGGCGGACGACCGGCTCCGCATGCTCTTGCGTGTCTCGCAGGAAGCTAGCTGCGGCAGTGCCACGCACAGCTCCACTGGGTGGGCTTCATTGTGGACGGCGTGGCAAAGCCGTAGCGCGCCTCCTCGGCGTGTGGCGGGAAGTCTGCATAGAAGCGACGCTGGACCTCCACCAGGGCCTCCATAGCCAGCTCCAGTGGGTTGATTGCCTGACGGGACAGTGAGCCAACAAAGAAGAGATTTAATTTTGTTGACTACATATGCAATTCTCTGGACACAATCAACACTAATAGCGGCAATTGCAGTGGCGTAACAAGCACCTGAGCTTATGAAAAATATCCAATCCAAAAATTAGACACTGAACCCAATTACGGAAATCAACCACACATGTAGGGATCAAGCCTTAGTGGCAGGATGAAGCTGATTGTGAGGACAAAGCTTGGCGCTGGTAGCACCACGGGCGCCAGATAGTTGCAGTCACTTGGATCGCGAGGGGCATGGTGGGGCTCGGCGGCGGAGGGCAATGTCCACCTTGTGAGGGAGGCCCGAGTGGAAGAGCTTGCCGGACGCCCGCAACGTCCAGGCGGCCATGCCGCCGGTGCCGATGCACGGCTGCTTGTCCGCAACGTCCACCCAGAAGCTGCTCCGCGCGAGCCACATCGCCAGCAAATGGTAGGTGAAGTGAGTCATGGAGAGACGCTGTGTGTCCATGAATCTGCATCAAAGAGCTTCTAGCTGACACGAAGAAGGTGGCAGGCAGAGGCGAAGGAGGATGCCGGTTTTGTGAACTAGCTCGCTCACACACATGAAGTGCTATATCAGGATGGGCATGTGACAAGCGGAGGAGGTGACACTAAGTGACACTAAGTGACACTAAGTGCAATGACACAGATTAGTGGAAGGGGGGGGAGAGAAGCAAAGGAAGAGGAAGGAGCACGAGAGCAGAGGATGCGATGTAAGGAGGGAGGGAGGGAGGGAGGACGGGGGTTTAGGGATGGGGAGGGGGTTTGGTGGTCTCACACAGGGCCAGCCTTGAGCTTGTCCAGCAGCCCGTCCCTAACCATGGCATCGATACCGACGCCGAGCGCCGACGAGTTCTCCTCGTTGGCTATGAATACGCCGACGACGCTCGGGTGCAGGGCGGGCCGCTCCTCGGCGAGCTGCCGGAAGAGCTCGGTGACAAGTGCCACGTGGCCGAGGCAGTCGGTCGTGCCGCGGCCGCGTAGCTTGTCGCCCTCCACGCTCAGCGCAAACGGGTCAAAGTCCTGGAGTAAGTCGTGTGCAGTTTCAGGACAAGCAACGATTGGCAATCAGTCGAGTGTAGCTTCCCATGATGGCCAAGCAATGCCAATTTGTTCAGACTGATCTCGTCTACAACTACTTTTGTGCTTCTGTGCTGACTGCCATCTTGCTGCCTAAATTTGCTCATAAAAGTCATAACAGGTAATACTGAAATATACAATGTCATGGAGTCAACTGCTATTTAGCAAATACATAGCAACAGCGACTGACATTGACACAATGCCAGCAGCGGCCAAGCAACCAAGGCCGCGGAGCTGTGGACTCTCAAGTTGCAGCTTTGATATGAGAGCGTGAGACAAGGGCGGCAACGTGGCAGGGCTCAGGGGCCGGTGGTTTAGGGTTTAGGGGTAGGGTTCGGGTTCAGATTTAGGGTTAGGGTTTGGGAGCACACCCAGTCGTCTGGGTTGGCGGTGACGACGTCGAGGTGGCAGCCGACGAACGAGATGACGCGGTCGGGGTCGTCGCCAGGGTACTCGACGATGATGTTCCCCCGGCCCTCGGCGTAGGCCACGTGGCGCAGCCGCAGCGGGCCTCCCTCCTCCTCACTGCGGCAAGCAGCCAGACGCAGCCTCAGCCGCTGCCTCTGCTGCCGCCGCTGCCGCCGACGACATTGCTGCAACGGAGAACGCCCTCTGGCAGAGTTCTTGTACCTAAGTAAGCACCTTGTGAAGCTAATTGACGGAGAATTAAACGACAAATTTTTAAAGAACAGAGCGTACCTGTCATACTGCATCGAGTTCGTATTCGAGTCTGAGAATTAATAATCTTGGTAATGGAGCTAATCTACCGGAAAAGTCTGATATTGAATTCCAAAGTCCACACTATGGAGCAGAGGCCTCGCCTGAGCGGCCTCAGGAGGTCGAGCACGTGGCGGCCGGCGCGGTCCTCCTTGGGCACGTTCTCCGGCGGGTTGTTCTGCGCGCAGCGGACTGGCAGTGAGCGACAGTGGCAGCAATGGTGGTGGCAGAAGCTGTGATAATTTGTCGTGGAAATGTCAGAAAGGACCATGGAAATTATCAGAGGACTAGTCAGTCAACAGAAATGGGGAGGGAGGAAAATGGGTCCTGACCCATCCAGGCATTCCGGTGCCCTTGCCTGCAGGTGCCGGGCCTCGCCGACGAGCTTGGCGAGCAGCGCCACGTAGCGGTCGTCGTCCAGCCGCAGGTCGGCGACGGGCCGGCCCATCGCCGCCGCCGCCGCCGCCGCAACCGGAGCGCGCCGCCGCCGCTGCTGCCCAGATGCAGCTGTCGTTGAGATGTTGAGGCGGAGAGCGTGTGCAGCCGCTGAGCTGGGCTGCGAGGATTTGCACGAGATCGTGAATTGGCGGCGTGGGCTGGGGGTTGTCTCGAAGCTGCTGTCAGGCAAGGGGGGGGTAAGGGGGGGGGGGGGGG
>WELB01000245.1:96154-181262 GCA_009602725.1 Spirogloea muscicola
CGGCGTGGCTGCGGCGCCGGCGACGCGGCAGCCGCGCCGCGTGCGCCGCCGGCGCTCTCGCGGCTTGTTACGTCGACTCTCTGGCTCTCTGGCGACGGCCATCAATGGCGCTCCTGCGTGTCAGGATGTGAGGCCAAGTCAGACGGTGACGGTGACAGTGACGCTGCCGGTGACGGTGACGGTGACGGTGACGGCCGCGCGTCATTCTGCAGCACGTTTTGCGGAGCAAGGGCGGCCTGCGGATCGCGGTGCTGGTGGCGGAGTTTGCCGGCGCCGACCTCGACGGCCGCCTGCTCGAAACCTGGCGCCGCAGCGCCGCCCTGGGCCTGCCCCGCGTCGAGCTGGTGAACGGTGAGGCGGGGGTTTGATTCACCGCAACATCTCTTCCAATGCATAACTTTTGATAGGCTACTTGCGTGTGTAGTGCAGGGAAAGGCTGTAGAGGACACGTATACTGCTGGGAATGGCTAGGAAGGGCTTGTCAATCGTAGGGAAATGCTAGGAAAGGCTATGTTGAGGCTGTGCAAGGAAAGCCCATTCTTATCGGGAGCGGCGGTACTCAACACAGAGCACCATCTGGTAGAGGCAAGTCTTTCGGGGTCTGTGATGGCATTTAGTGTGGTTGATAATGTGGTCGCAAATGCATGAGCTGTGCAGGAGCAGATGCAACGAGCGTCACCCAGAAGCTGCGGGCGGCCGTGAGGAGCCTGGCGCAGAATCGCCGCAACTTCGACTACGTTCTGCTAGAGGTGAGAGCAAGCCTGTAAATGTACGCAGACATGCATTTATAAAACCCGTCGCCAAATGGTGACATGACCGTCGCTTTTACTTGTGAACCTTGTGTATCGTCCAACTTGATACAAGCTCCTCAGCACTTTGTTGGCAAGACAACACGATTGTCCAGTTAAGATCAGTGCGGCTGAAGCCTTAAGAGCCTCAATTCTAATCTCAATTAGCATCCCTTATGTGCCGTTTCCAAGGTCTGAAGATGGACTTTTCTTGACGTGCAGGCTTCTGGGCTGTCAGATCCCAGCCAGCTCGCGGCAGTGCTGGTGGAGGAGGGCGTCGAGGTCCGCGCGGTCGTCGCGCTCGTGGACGCGGAGGCCCTTGACGAGGCCCTCACCACAGAGGCCGGCGCCCGGCAGCTAGCCGCTGCCGACCTCGTCCTCATCAACAAGTTTGGCACCGCACACGGTCCTTACATGTCCTGTCCGGGAGTTCGTCCACGACTGTCACAAAATTTGGCTAGTGTTAAGAACGAGCACTACCGGCTTATATCTGTACTGAGGCTGAACATCAAGGACTAGCTCAAGCCAGAGACCCATTGACCCCCAGCTGTGCTCATTCGGATATTGAGATACCTTTACATTAGATTGACAGGAGCAGCTTAACTGTCATGTTAAGCTTAGCTTGTCCCTGCACTGCAGTTGTTGTGGTGCTGACTACTGCGTTTGAGCGGTCAGGTGCGACCTCCTCCCTCTGGGGGCCATCGCCGATGTCGAGGACCGAGTCGAGCAGGCGACGAGCGGAAGGGCGCAGGCCGTGCGGTGCCGCTTTGGCAACGTCCCACTTGAGCTCGTCATCGACATCGCTCCACTCTTACTGCCGCCGATGCCGACCGCAGTGGGCGGCAACAGAGGGGAGGGGTTCCTATCCCACGAGGCAACCTCGACGTTGACGACTGTGTTGAGGGCTCCCGCACTTCATTTTACTGCTGGAGCAGACAGACGACCATGGAAGGAGCGCGCCTCTATAGCAGGTACGGAAGTTCATATAATCTCAAGTCTCGCCATCAGTAACAAAATCAAGATGATAACCTGAAGAACGCATCTTGCAGGGGCATTATACTGAGATTTGCGAGTTACCAATGGTAGGCCTGCAAGGGGTGGTGCACATTGACAGCGTCACATCGGTCGTGTACCAGTCCGACCACCCTCTGCCGCTTCACGCCTTCCAAAACTTCCTGCTTCACGAGCTGCGTCCAGCACACGGACTCCTGCGGAGCAAAGGGGTCCTCTGGTTCCACGAATGCAGGTGAGGGTACAGAGTAGACGGCTAATGGTGCACCTTAGCTACAGAGGTGTAAAATTCTCTTGCTGTGTACTTGGCACACTGCTGATCTTTTTCGGTAGGCAGATGCATCTATAGAAGCTCAATTATGGAATAATTGTGTGATAAATATCAACAAGTACGTATCGTGTGCACAAGAGCGCAGGCAACTTCGCGCCGTCTTCCAAGGCTGCGGGAGGCAGAGGGCAGAGCTTCTCTTTGCTGGCGCGTGGGATGGCCCGCCGGGCTGCAGCCTTGTCCTCATCGGCCGGTCACGGCCCCACCTCGAGTCGCTGATGCGGTCTCTATCCAAGCTCCAGGAGGCCTGCAGCGGATCGGCCTCAGTCAAGGCTAAAGGCATTCCTCGCAAGGCTAGCGTTCCTCAAAGCCAACAAGACATACATGCGATTGTGGAAGATTGCAGCGTGCCGGAAGTCATCACCCAGAGTACAGTGGAATCTGATGAGATCGCGAGCACTGGGACAAATTCTGCGGCTGAAGCGACAGACAGCCAGTTTGAGGACGTTGCCTCGACTTTGAAGGCAGCCAAGGAGCTTGAGGAGAACCTGGCTGCTGACAAGATCTTCAAGGTGGCTCGGTAATCGCTGGGTACCTGCTAGTGGCTAACTTAGCAGACTGAACAAATCGGGAATTTGGACAAAGTGAATCGATAGAGCTCAGTGAAGTGTAGAAATGACAAAATTACATAGTGCCTGCCTGACCACAGTGCAATGACCTTTTCCAGGTTGCAGCCTCTACAGGATCCATTGTACGCTTTGGCCTCTGTAGTGACCCTCTGAAGGGTTTGATTGAGGTCAGCTATTGTGCTTATTGTTGGTCCACATCCAAATCTTTGACTGCATGTGTGCAATCTTTAATATGTGAGAATCGTCTCCGTTTGGCTTCAATAGGCTAACTGCATGTAACCGAGTCTGCCTACTTGGCTGTTGTGGTTTGCGATCAGTAACAAGTTTCTGTCACTTGGGCTTGTAGGATACCCTCAACTCGTTATTGATGACCTCTATAAATGAGACAGGAAAACTGTTTGTAAGTGGCATGCTCACTGCAGAGACTGGTAAGCAAATTCAGTTGACACAGGGTAACTTAATTACCATTATGAATTACGAATTGACATTTGTACGGCCGCACAATGCTTTGTGGAGTAGGCACCAAAAGCATCGTGATTCTAATGTGCTAGTTTCCTTGAAGTGCCTATCAAGCACAGTCCTCCGTAGGTACCTAGAGATGCTGTATGGGTGTGAAGCTATTACTCTGTCTTGGCTCTGTTGCAGGTTTGATTGCTCAAGTGGCCTTAGCAATGGGTGCTGATATCCAGGAGATGTCAAGTGTGATCCGGTCCAGTGGGCAAAGGGTCCTCACTAGAGCAAAGAGAGACATCTGCTACTGCAGGTACTCTACAAATATGCATCACAATGAAGAGTCCCTAACGTTGAGATCGTGCCTAGCTTGCTTGTCCTTGTCCTTAGACAGGCTCCTCATTGTTGTTACAAGTACATCACCCATTACTGAGCAGCATGCATCACAACCTGCATACTGAAGTTTCTGCAAGTGCTCAACTGATGCAGATGCGACATCTCACCTCATATGTTTCACAAGCCTCACCAAGGATCAGGTGTCTAGCTAGATTGAGATGAAGAGTCCATAATGGACATGCTTTAGAAACAACATTCAAGAGATACGTGCTGTATCTTACACTGTTAGTACATTCTTCTTGTGCTTGATACAGAGAGATGAGATAAGTGCCTGCTAGAGTGGGTATTCACTGTAGTAGCAGACTCGTCAGTGACACTATATCATGTGACTTGGATGCTTGTTGTCTGCCGTCTGAATCATGGGGCTGCGACCAGTATACAGCGTTGAACATTCTGAAGGGCCTGATGGACTCAGTTGAGAGGCATACTGGCAGATGAACGACTCGGCTCGTCCGGCAAAAGTGCCAACAGTGCAGTGCAATGCTGTCGCTCTCGATCTAGACTTAGGACGATGACGCAGTGAGGATCAGGTGATTAAGTGCAGTATTCAAGGCACTAGATAGAGGCGGCCTCCTGCGATCTATAAAGACTACTGCTATCGACATCCATCTTCCTCTACACGGACTCTAGCACTCCCCCAGGCCTAGACAAGGTAGCTATAATGGCAGCCACTTAGTCAGTGAGTTGTGGGGCGCCCTCGAGCATGCTTTCACTCGGGGCAGACTGAACGCTCAAGTCCATTCGGGCCCAGTTCCTTGACTGGCCGTCCTTCTGACTGGCACTTCTTGCCCAGCTCTTCTTCCAGCTGCTCCTGGCTGGCTCCTCACAGCCCGTGCCTTGTGTTGGAGCCCAACCTCAATGAAGGCGGAGCTCTTGTATGACGAGGCTGCGGCTGTCAACGGCCAGCCCAAAAGAATGGACAAGGTCCAAGAGAGAAGCTCATCCAAGAGAAGCAGCAGCTCTTCACATGAGAAAGTGGCTCTCCCTCAAAAGCATACTGGAGTGTGTACTGAGTGCAGATCACGATAGGGGGGAGGACTGCGACAAGCCAGCCCACAAGATAATGAACAAGGTCCAAGAGGGGACATTGGCTATGAAAGGCCAGCCCCAGCTATGATATACCTACATGGTACTTGCTTACTTATGTATTTCAGCGCTTTTCGGCCCCCTTTGGACCTTGTCAACTCCTTAGCTGACTTTTCACATCCCCGCCCCCTTTGGGAGAGCCTCTCTCTTGTGAAAAGCTTAGAGTTACTTTAATCGAAAGGGGCGATGGCTGTGTAAAGAAAGAAAGACTCTTCCAGTAGATGGCGGTGGCTGTAGTTGGCCAGCCCACGAAAAAATGTATGGAGTGTGAATGTGTGAAAGGTCAGCCCAATGATGTATGATTCTGCTAGAATTTGTTCGTGGCTACCCACAACAAGCGTTGAGTCGGCAGGCGGGAAGAGCTCTCTGGCCACTTGAGTCGCTGTGTGCATTCTGGCCCCTTCGAGGCTTGTTCTTCCCTTTTCCTGGGCTAGGCTAATTCTTTCTTAGCTAATCACAGCTATCGCTTGCAATGGAAGAGTCTTCATTCTATCGTTCATGCTTTTCTGGGCTGGCCACTAAAGGCAATCGCCCTACTGGAAGCCTCTTCTCCAGTAGAGGCTGGCCTCCCAGCCACCACCCTCTCCTGGAAGCGTCTTTCTTCTTCTCCATCTCTTTCTCTTGTGGCGGCCGAGGACAGGCGTCGATGACTTGTGGGCAGCCGCGAGACCTCGAGGCTTCTGAGTTGGTGTAGCGAAAGCTAAGATGCAGAAAGGTGTCGCTAACGCGGCTGCGGTTGATTGGGAGGAGGGCGTGTCCATGAGAGGAGGGGGTGGACTTGCGGGAGGGAGGGGCGGTGCCGGAGGAAGAGGGAGAGCGTGGAGGGAGGGGAGGTGAATGGGAAAAGTTGTTCATGGTGCGGGGACGAGGAGGGAGGATGAGGAGGGAGGAACGGGAGGGAGGGCGGGGGCGAAAGGGAGGGGGGGAGTCCAGCTCAGCCTGAGGGGCGGCGCTTGCCGGTCCACAACTGCCACGTGGGGCCACATCCCTTCTCCTGGGGGATTCCTAGACATCCCCCAGGAGAGGAGGGGGGGGGGTGGGGTCTTAGTCTTAATATAGATATAGGAAACCTAATGTAAATACGAAGATATATGTATGATATATGTATTCACAAGTATATTTGAAGCATATTCATATGTGGAGAGATTGAGGGAGGGAGAGAAAAGTGGCTCTCTCAGAGATGAGCATTTCGAAGGGGGGGCTGTGAATAGCCAGGAATATTGACAAGGTCCCAATGCGCCCAGAAAAGCGCTGAACGACATAAGCGAGCGAGGACCATGTAGGATAACCACTTTGGTAACCTCAAAGTCAGGAGAGAGGAGAGAGAGAGAGAGGGGGGAGAGAGAGAGGGAGGGTACTTCGGGAAGGACACGGAGAGAGGTGAGGAAGTGGCTCTCCCACGGAGAGAGGTGAGGGATAGAGGAGAGGGGAGGGAAGGGAGGCAGCGATGGTACAGCAGACCAACTCAACAAGAAGAAGGGCTCGCCCATCAACAGGATCGAGGCGGCGGCGGCGGTGGCGCCACAAGCCGCGGCAGCCGCCAGCGGCGAGCTGGAGCGCCGCAGAGCATCGCCGGCGGAGCTGCGCGTCCAGAGCTTCTTCCGGGTGAGAGCCGCTCGAATGCGCCCATCACAGCGTCGGCCGGCAATTTGCCATGAATCTCGGCGGCAAATTGTGGGATGTGCTGGGGGCTCGACTGTGCTGCAACGTGCCATCATTGCCGCAAAACCCATAATTCAGGTCCAGTGGCGGTGCTCAGGAGGCGAGGTTTGCGGTCTCGTCGGCTGCAGCACAGCTCCGGGGCGCGCTCGAGCAACAGCGGAGTCTAGCGCTCCGGAGCGGCGGCGGCCGGCAGATGGAGGCTGGCGGCAGCAATGGCGGCGAGGACGCGGCGGTGAGCGCCATCAAGGGGCTGAGCCTGAGGTCGGCGCCAGTGGTGCTGGCCAATGACAACGCCCTGCGGGAGCACCTCAAGTCGGCGCCGCCTTCGCCGCCGCGGCCATCACTGGATGAGGAAGCAGACGCTGAGGTGCACTCACCATTCATTACAGTCACTACTTATTCTTTTTATCTCACTGGAATAGCTGCAAAGAGCTCAATGAATTATTATCATAAGTGCATCTATTTAAGCAATGTTGACTTAGAGCGTGCCCAGCAGGGCCATGCGGGGCGCCGACCCTTGACCTCGCCGGCCATCGCAATGCCGGCCGCCCAGCGCCAGCATTGCTGCTAGCAATTGAGCAACAGCCGCAAGCCTGCGATGACTTCAATCAGTATGACTAAGCATTGAGGCGATGCCATTCATTAAACGCTCAGTTCCACATCGACATGTATTTGTGCAGCTGAAGGTGTGGCGCGCAAATCCCTTTTGGGTGGACGAGGTGCCATCACTGAAGGTACTACAGAGCCGGTGCTAGCTGTGGCACTGAGAGGGCGTGACTCGGCGATGTGGGCTGCTCTCTGCATGCACTGACTTGCGTGTGACAACCCGCTGGCTTCGTCCTGTGCAGTGCCTGAGTAATAATCAGTTTGCATGTTCTTAATTGAATGACTGAGCAGCCGTCCTTCATGTCGGCGGCCCCGCCGAGTCGCCAATTTGGCACTTGGTTGCAGCACCGGCTCAGCACGCCTCCCTGCCCGCGCAGGTCAGCGTGCCACGCGGCCAGCTCTGCCGCCTTGACTGCAGCTTCAAGATCGGCCTGCCGCCGACGGCCGTGTACGACATCCTCGTCAGGCCTGACAACACCTCCGTCTTCAAGAGCATCAAGGTCCACATCTCGCCTGCTGCCTCCTGCAATTGTCGCCACCTCCACCGCCAGCGCACTTTGACCGGCAACTTTCACTCAACGATTTCCATCAATATCACCACCAATACATGGTGGAATTGTCATTCCGAATACCCTCAGAATTGCAGCACGCTTGGTCGCTTTCCGCTCTTGTGGCATGCCAGGCCGTCAAGTCGCGGACAGTGCTTGAGGACGATGGCAACGAGCAGCTCGTGGAGATCGAGCAGTCCGCCATTTGGCGCTTCCTCATGCTGTCGGGGACGTTTGACGTCAAGCTGCTGGTCAAGCAGAACCGGCAGACAAAGCATGTGAGTGTGACTGTGCCCCATAACAGGCGAGGGTCTGCATAACTGCACAACACAGTTGCACTAAGTGAAGTTGACCTCCAGTTTCCAGGGTTTGATATGTAACTAACAGTCTTCCCTTTTCTAAAACCCATGCCTCTCACCCCATCTTTACCCCTCTCCTCCCTTTCCCCCTTCCCTCACGCCACCCCGCGCCTCCCTCCCTCCTTCTCTCACCCTCTCCCCCTCTCCTCCAGTCTTCTCTACCTCTCTCCCTCTCCCACTTACATGAGTTCCTTCCTCCCTCCCCAACAATCCCCCCTCTACTCAGCCTCTCTCCTTCCCCCTCCCCTCACTCCCTTTCCCTCACTACCCCTCACTTTATCACCTGCTTTCCTTCCTTCCTCCCATTCCTTCCCACTTTGGCCTTGCCACCCTCGTTCCTTACTCCCTCTTTCTTACCCTGCCCCACTAGCTCCCCCTCTCCTCTCTCTCCACCGTCCCTGTTTCCTTCCCTTTCTCTTCCCCCATTCTCATGATCCTCCTCCCTCTCCTTGTTCGTGCTCGCATCTCTCTTACATCCTAGTACCTCTTTGGAGCTTCTTTGAAGCGTCCATTTGAAGGGCCCATATTGCTACGTAGCTTGTGGGCACTGCTTGGACAAGAAAGGGTT
Organism: Spirogloea muscicola; assembly: GCA_009602725.1. Taxonomy (NCBI): domain Eukaryota; kingdom Viridiplantae; phylum Streptophyta; class Zygnematophyceae; order Spirogloeales; family Spirogloeaceae; genus Spirogloea; species Spirogloea muscicola. Next base: position 104,526 of record WELB01000245.1, read on the forward strand.
CACGAGCCTAAGCCAAGCAATCATGTGGGTGTCGGCAGATCCAATACAAGCTGGCGCAGGCAGGGTTCATGAAGAGCTTTGAGGGCACGTGGAAGATTGAGCCGTACGTCCTGCCAGCCGCCCCTGATAGCCTCGCTCCTCCGGGTAGCCGAAGCAGTGCCACGTCGCCGCCAGCGCAGCAGCACATCAGCATGACCTCAGCGCCCTCCGGCATCCACGTCAGCACGACTGCCGCGACGACGTCGTCCACTGCGGCCGCGCCGCACCATGGTGGCGGCGAGGCCGCAGCAGCGGGCGACCGGCGCGCGGACCTGCCGGAGAGCACCGAGGCGCGTGAGCAGCCGCCGCAGCCCAAGGTGGCAAGCGTGCTCACGCTGTCGCAGGTCGTCCAGCCGTCCATCATTCCACCTCCACCCATCTCATGGTACATCCGTGGCATCACCGCGGACACCACGCGCACCATGCTCGCCGACCTCCAGGTGCGCTTACTACTGACCTAGACCCCGATATGCTATGCCAAGATGACTTACTGCCTGGATTTGACCCCACACTTTGAAGTCTTGACCCCAAGTCATGACCTGCATATTGCTGTGGATAAACGAATTACTCAACTCCACAGCTCGTTGGCTGATAGCAAGGCCTCTCCTTAATTGCTGTACTGTATTGACCACCAATGCAAGAGTGTCTGCCCTGAATAGATAGGTGTCGAGGAACTTGTGATCAGCTTGTGAGCAGTGGTATAGCTTCCTTCATGCAAAGCCCAAGTCGGCCAAATGTAAGGTGCCTTGGAGGTTGACTATACTTGATTGGATAATCCAACGTGTAAGACTGTGGGGTCCATAATGTAGGTCTTGTGGTTCTGAATGTTGCTGGCACTGCAGATGCATAATCTCTTAGCAAAGCCCGTTGACTTTGCAGGCGGCGGCGCGGAGGATCCGAGAGGGCCAGGTCGCCTTTCCGCAGGCGGTTCGGGGGGACAGCCCCACCAGCGAGAGGCCCCACCAGAGCAACGAAGCACCGAGGAGGGGGAGGGATGGCGACTCGGAGGAGATGCGGGGCCGGCGGCGCACGCACCGGGAGTTCCGGGAGAGGGATGACGACGAGTGACTGGAATCATGTATTAGATGGATATATATTTTATTCATTGATCCTACAGTTCTTTCCAGGAAGCAGTAGGTCCAACATCCGAGAGTTTCCCATTTTGAACTCTTTGGTCGCCCTCTTGTGGCTGTCTTAGCTCTCTGCGCATTTGCATTAAACACTAAGCACTTGAACCTCCTCAAGCATAGGCACATCATGTCTGACTGCATAGACTGGGAGCTTCAGTTAGCATTTTTTTGAATTGTATCTGGTTTGCACGTGAGACAGACAAGCACTGTGCAGCCAACTTGCATATGTAGTATTTGATAGACATAGACTGCCTTCTGGCGATTCACCTGGCGTTGTGATCGATTCAGACGAGCATGTGACGAAGTGCCAGTATGACCATGCATTGTCATTCACTAAATCAGAAGCAAGCACAAGCACAAGACACCACTTATGTCTTACTGCATATCATGCAGTGGCAGACCGCTTACGTCTACACACGAAACAGAAGGCCAAATAGTGCACATGCTGACAGCTCGAGATGATGTTCCGCCGATTGTTTTAAGGTAAGTGTGAGCTATTACTTATGTTTGCTAAAGGTGTCACATGGTCGGATTCATCATCTCAATCAAGTCATGAACGCAGATAGGCATCTGGCTCACACTTCCAAAACATCAATTCGATATAGGGTGCTGCGACCGAAAATGTGGAATATTGGTGAAGAAGGAAATGGTACACAGAAGCTTGATCAGGTATGAAATCGTCACAGAAGGCCAGACCAGTTACTGTGTCAAGCTGTTGTTGATTGAGAATGCTAGAAGCCCGCGAGATTCTGTAAGGTCATTGAGGGAATTGAGGTGCCAAGAAGTGATGCTGCCAAGCGGTGAACTGCCAAGCTAACTTAGTGCTTTTCCTCTGCAAGCATTAGTAAGAGAACCTGGCCATGAATTTCCAATATACATGACCTCTACGTCTATCAAGTAATGCATTGCAAGCTGCAATGAAGCACGAACCCTCAGAAGACACCAACTGGCAACCAGGCTCCGGTCATTCCAACCCAACCTGAGTTGCTTACTGTGCCAAAATGTATCTCCTGAAGTGCGACATTGATGCCCCAACATATATGCTGTCCTCACAGCAATGCCAGTCTCAGCTAGGCCGCTGATCACAGTAGCTAGAGTTAGTTTCTCAAAGCCGCACAGAAGAGCGAGGGCGTTGTGGAAAGACGACGGATTGCTATTGACTTGCCCCTTCGCTGCTGCCTCATGTCCCTATCTCTCACCCCTGGAACTGCCTTGCGTATGACCCCTCTTCAAGGGTACTACAAACATAGTAAAAATCGAATGTGATATTCCAAGCAAAGGCGACCGGGAGGGAGCAGAAGGACAAGTCATTAGGATGAGGGACATTAAAAACCGGCACTGTTTATTATTGTGTGGGGCGCAGAGTGGGCTTGGCGTCGTTTGGCGTGACGTCGTTTGGCCCCTCCAGAGGGCACCATGGCTGTGGGCGCCCAAGGACTTTCTTTGGACATACTAGGGCAGGATTGCGCCAGCATCGAGGCCTGCTCAACTCAACACGTACTCATAGCCCAAGCCCGAAAGAGCACTCTTGGAGTGCAAGACATGCGAACTCCATAGTGAAATGCTGAGAATTTGGACAGCTCGAGGCAGGCAGGAGGCAGCGTGTTCTCTGCAGTAATTTACTAAAAGAAAGAATGCAGCTGCTGATTTACTGGAGTATGGTGAAGATAGGATAGTGAATAATTAGCCTGTTGCTGACCAGCATGGTTTGAGAAGGGATGCACATGCTAAACCAAGCTGGTCAAACACGAGCCCGATAGAGTCGTCGTTACGAGGAATCCAAGGCCCATGACTGACAGTGGCCACAGCCACAGGGAAGGGCCACTTCAAGGGCCAGCTGAAAGGGAAGCTCTTCCACCATTCGAAGGGGAGGCAAAGCCTGCCAAGCTCCTTGCAGAGTCCCTGCCAAGGACAACCTTGCCAACATAGAAGAGCTGCTGTTAAGGAAGTACCTCTGGGGTAAGATCGCTTATTCAATGGCAGTGGTTGGCAATTGACATATTAAAGAAGACCCGCATGCAAAACGTTGACCTTGGTATGCTAATACAACTATGAGGCATAAACGTCAACACAAGCGATCCGTGTGGACGCCCCCTGGACCAGTGACACATGCTTGTCGAGCTTAACGCCTGCAAAAGTGTCCAGCCTCTCTTCAAGCGTCACGACCCAGCCTTGTCTGATTGAGCCGAAGGGACTTGCTTTCAAGGTGTAATAGTCGACTCGATATGGGCTGGCCTTTTGACAGCCATCGCCTCCTTTTGGGATGGACTTTCTTATAATATCTCACAACGGACAGCACGAGCTGCGAGGCTTCTCACAGCGAGAGGCCACGCATTTCACCTGTCGCATCCACGGGTCTGCCGAATATAACAGCTCTTACAAATTGACAGCAGTGGCTGTGAGAGGCCAGCCCAGCGAAGGCCGCAACAAATAGGTCAACGCCTACAGTACTCACTTGGTATGATTCAATCTTCCGGGCTGCCGCGCCAAGGCTCATCCAAACTGCTAGCGCAGGTCGCAGCTCATAGCAAGAGCGAGAGAGAAGGCGCGCGGTGCGCGTTTAACGAAAGGGTGGCCAATGTAAGCCAGTTCACTCCTCAGGCAAAAGCTAGTGCTAACAGTGGAGGCACCTAGATTGAACGGCTATGCTAAGGTGGCTAAGGTAACAGTGTGACAAGAGGTTGCAGTAATCTATGAATTATTTGGTGCCATGAAATGGACATTTTCCCCAACTCCTCTGCGCCGTTCACACTGCCTGAGCTCGACAAAGGTCCGCGAGATAGTCCACATTTCGGAGCCACGTCAGCACGTTGAGTAGGATCTTTCTGAAGGAAGCCCCCCCCGGGGGGGAAAGCTCGCGCGGTGATTGGCTGGGGAGGGGGGGGGCTTCTGCTGGAGCGGATAGTTAAATATCTGGCTGACTGCCAGGTGGCAGTCAAGTAATAAGAATCTCGGCTACGACCGCCAATGAGAAGCAGCCAGCGTGGCTGCTGCCGCTAGCGCGGCACAGATCTTTGCGGGCTCCTCTGCGGGCCTCGCCGCGCCCCCGCGGGTGGTGAGCGACGGCCGGAGGAGTCGAGACGCCGTCGGAACGAGCGTTTCCCCCGTCGCTAAGCATCCTCCCCTACCGCGACGAACCCGCAGAGGAAAAGCGCGCCCCCGGGGAAGCGGGCCCCTTTTCGGCGGCACGTGCCCGGCGGGTGTCAGGATCTCGAACTGTGATCTAATGTTGTTATAATTCTTCACGATGGTCTGTTACTGGGAAAGTCGCATTCAAGCCGGGATCGAAATATCGGGCTCGGAGCCCCAAATATCTGGCGGCCGCCCCGTGGCTGGGCGGGAGAGGGGAAAGCGCGGGGCAGGAGGGAGGTGGGCGGCCCACCTCCCTCCTCCGAGCGAGGCACCGGCAGGTGCGCCCGAAGGGCGGTGGGGAGGGGGATCTGGGCGGCGCGTAGGCAGGTGCCTGGAGGGAGGAGGGAGGACGGAGAGAAGCAGGCGTCACAACGCGCCCGCGCTGCCCTGCTGAGGTCGAGGCGCTGCGGAGCGCGCGCAGAGAGAGAGAGCGGGTAGAGGGAGAGAGAGAGAGAGAGAGAGAGAGAGAGAGAGAGAGAGAGAGAGAGAGAGAGAGAGAGAGAGAGAGAGGACGAAGGGAGGTAGAGGAGAGAGAGGGAGAGGACGAAGGGAGGTAGAGGGGAGAGAGGGAGGGAGAGAGGGAGAGAGGGAGGGAGAGAGGGAGAGAGAGAGAGAGAGAGGAGGTAGAGAGAGAGAGAGAGCGGAAGGCGGAGCGCCGAGCGAAGCGGCAAGGGCGACCGCCCAGAGACTAAGACCGTCGCTCCCGGCGCCGCTCCTGGCACTGGCGGTGCGGCGTTGGCTGCGGTAGCTCCCATCGGCGCGGCGCTGAGTTGGGTCCTCCTGCAAGTAGCCGAGCACTCGCCAGCAGAGGCGCTACTTGGCGGAGCCAGGGTGCCGCTGGCATGAGCGGCGATGGGAAGAGCCGGTGGGGTCATGGCGGCGGTTCTGTAACGGCAGGGCCAGTGTCGGCGGCCGCTGCGGAGGCGGCCATGGCAGCTGCAGGCAGCAGCATCAGCCTCTACCACCCGCTCGCCGGCCCGCCGCCGCACCTCGCCGCGCCGCAGCCCAGCACTACGCGCTCGACGCTCACGGCCGAGGACCGGCGGCTGTCGCGTCCCGGACGCCACCGTCGCCGCCGGCCCGCCGAGGCGACGCTGCCGGCAGGCGCACGTCGGCTCCGACCAGGCCGTGCCGGTGCAGACGCCGTATCTCGGAGCAGCAACTGAGGTCAGGACCAGCCTCACGCCCTCCCTCCGTCATCTCCCGGCATCAGTCAGCAACCTCTATGTGCTGACTCGCGGTTACTGAAGGAAGAATGGCGCTGCTGATATCTATAGAGCGGCTGTAATGGAAAGCCAGGTGCATACAGAGGGTGTCCATGACTATACTAGCAGAGCCACAGGCTAGGCATATAGGGCGCTCTTAGTCACTGAGCGGGTCGGCTTAGCAGCATATGTTATCACATCCATTAATCAGTGTGCTTGCCATTGTACTGTGCCACTGAGGCCCTCCACAACTCAATACGCCCTCCTTCCTCTCTTTCTGCTCCCTGCCCCCTCCCGCCTTTGTTGCTAATGTAGAATCTTGTCATCTGGCTTCCCTCTCTCCAGTCGGTGACAGCGGTCGCGGCGCTCGAGGAGGCCGAGGCGTCTTACACCACAGAGTGGACAGACAGCGAGCACGAGTCGTACCTCGGCCAGTTGGAGCGGCGGTTCGTGGACAGGCTCTACAAGCGGCAGTTCTGCGAAGCCGGTGTTTGTGGGGTGCAGCCCGCGCAACTGGACCTATGTGAAGATGAGCTCGTGCGGCGCATGGGTGCCCGCTTCCTCGCCCTCGTGGGCCCCCCCCCGGCTACCGTCGGTGGCCACTGTGTACAGCCCGTGGCCGCCGCTGCGGAAACGGGGGTGATTGACGTCGATGCAGAGGTGAGCAGGCTCTCCCTCCCTCCCCTCTTTATCCCCGCCGTTAAGCCCACCCCACCTTCAATTTGCACTGGTCAATGACCGTCATTAGATGTGCTTGTCGTCGTACTCAGCCACTCTGCCTTCCATCATTTTGATATACGCAAGTGAACTTCCACCCTCGTCTCGCTCTTTGTCACACTCCATTAGTCCATTGATCATACAAAGTGGGGTTCACAGTCAGCCAGCAGCCTGACGCTTTCTCACACCTCTCTCTCCGTCTCTGCAGTCCTCGGACGACAGCTCAGAGGTGCTGCAGCAGCCGCTGCAGGGTCGTATCAAGCGGCGCCGGTTGTTGCCGTGCCTACCTGGTGGCATCTGAGAGGAAAACCCATCGTGGCCGCTGCCTCTTGGCACTTTTTGCTTCATTAGTATGATGGCAATAGTTCCAGGAGCTCCATGCACAAGTTGCATCATCAGCGTCATAGATGTAGGTAGGAACAGATACTTAGCTTCCCAGCTCGGCAGGCCCAGTCTATGAGAGGCCGCTGGCTGCTAAGGGCCGCCGCTGGCTGTGGCTGGCCCAGGAGATGCTATCTCTGCATGTTCCAGCCAAATTGCCGACCTCGCAGACTTGCAAAAGTGCACTGCAGAGCTGGTCGTGGCGCCTCTCACTTGAGTACCTGCATCTGGCCAAGCCAATACTTGTCATGGAGTGGGCTGGTCAATCTTGCCAGCCTATTGGGCCGTATGTCATTGTGAACAATAAGTCGGAAGACCTTTGACCCCTCCGGCTGCCTGAATAAGACAACTGACTGGCATGTTGAGCAGTGAGGACTTTCATGTGGATGCACATTTGTGGCACCTTGCTATGCAAACTACGTCTGACTGGTTTTGTTAGTGACTCTCAGCTATGCATGAATCGAATCCTAATCAATCCCGAACTGCAATCAAATGCAGAAAGGCCACAACTGTGTCCTACATAGGAGATATGATGTTGTTACATTCTATGTGTAGTATGTACATAATTGATTTGGGAGTATGAGCATTAAGAGGTTGATTGTTAGACCAGCTTGTACATTCTGAACCTGAAGCTGCAGCAACGTGATGCACCACAGCAACTATGCCGCCATGGCTATGTTGCAAAGCAAGTTGCTGAGGCTACGGACACAACAATAGCCCTGGGCAGACTTTGGGCTTCGTCTTGCTGGCGTAGTGGGAATGCAATTTCGCTCAGAGACGAGCAGCAATGGCGGATGGAGTGTGCAGCAGCGCGCGCCTGACAGCCTCCGCTGTAGCCAAGCATGACGTGAGGCCTGGTGACTCGAAGCCATACAGGTTCACGAGGCCGCGCACACCGTGCTGTGCCTCACCCTGCAGCCAAGCAAGCGACTGTCGTAAAGACGACTGCAGATATGAGGCTGGCGGCTGGCCAGCAGAGCCGGCCCGCAGCACCGCACCTGTATCACGAAGTCGGCAGGGCCCTCGCCGGGCCCGGACAGCTTCACGCGAATGCCTGCATAGGCCGGCCGCAGCGTGCCGTCCGCCAGGTCCGGGTAGTACTTGCGGATGCGCGCGTAGAAGCTGTCAGCCCGCCTCGGGTCGATCGTGTAGTCGTACCTGTGCAGCAGCGGCGCGGCTGTAATTACGTCAACGAGGTCGGAGTGACAGGCTCAGGCTCAGGCTCAGGCTCAGGCTTTGCAGTAGAAAGCTGGTCGGGCATTAGCTGGTGGCACAAGGGCTTGTCGATTGCCGTCCGGTTTTAGGGCATCAATTAGCGACCGCTAATTGACGCGAGGGTACTGAGCGGGTCAGCTTAGCAGCAGGTGATGTATATCTGTCGATGTGCTTACCTCTGTACTTAACCACTCAGGCCCTCCATCACCCATAACACACTTCACTTCCCTGGAGGAAGGAGGGAGGGAGGTGAAAATCGGAGTAAGTGGTGGGAGGAGGGAGGAGGGAGGGGGTTTACCTGGGCACGACACTGTCGGCTACTGCTGGCAGCCACTCGACGTCGGGCCCGAACCTGACGCGGCCGCCGAGGTCGAGCGTGACGTGCACACCGAGGCCGCCGTCCTCCGGGACGGGGTACACGAGCCGTGAGAAGGGGTCGGGGTTCGGCGCCGCCGCGTCCAGCTCGAAGTAGCAGCCCTTGGCGAGGTGACGCCGCGGGATCGACCTGTGTCCCAAGTGCGAGAGCCATCGCTAGTTGGTATAGCTTGCCTTTACTGGCTTGTGTAAGGCTAACAATGAGTTCAGCTTTGGAACACAGGCCATCTGCTTTGATTCAAGACCAATATCAGGATAATTCTTGATAGATTGAATGTTATTACACTTCTGTATACATCCGTTTGTCTGCGAACCGGGAGTCCAGGCCGGCGATGCGGGCGGCCACAAGCGTGGCGTCGAGGCCGGCGGCGTTGACAACCATGGAGGCTAGCAGCGGCGTGCCGGCGGTGAGGCCCTCGGACGTCTCCTTCGTGCCCTCCTGCGGCTGCTCCACCGCCGCAGTCTCCAGACGGACGCCTTCTGGAGTCGCTACGCCGCCTGTGACGAGCGTGCGCAGCCGCACCTCGGCGCCACGGCTCTCGGCATCGCGCTGCACAGCATTGACTTCATGCTCACGGGTTAGATTAGCGGGGATAACACAACTTATCATGAGGACTTAAGCATCAGAAGTCAGGCCTCACGGAATTGGCAACCAGGTAGCATCAAAGTAGGCATTGGGACTCAGCGCTCAGCGATGGGCACCATCCTCTCTCCTTCCTCTCTCCTCCCTCTCTCCTCCCCTCCTCTCCTCCCCTCCTCTCTTCTACCCTCCCTCCCTCCGTCCTCCCTCCTTCTGCCCTACTCCCTGCTCTGCCCTCTCTCCGCTCCCCACCTCCCCTACTTCCCTCCATCTTTGCCCTCCTGCCTTCTCAAGGCCTGGTACCAGAGGACGCCCACCTGGAAGGAGCGCATGAGGCCGGCGGAGTCGACCACGCCCGTCCACGGCGAGTGCAGCGCCGCCACGCACCGCAGCGCCGGCTCGAGCTCCGCCGCCTCGCGGGCTCCCAGCATGCGCAGGCCCGGCGCACCGTTGGCCTCGCCGGTCGCCGCCAGGCGCTCCAGCACCGGCACCTCGGCCTCTCCCGTCGCCACAATGAGCTTCCCCGCCGCGCAGTGGTCCACGCCGCGCTCCCGGCAGTAGTCGTAGAGCAGCCGCCGGCCTTCGTGGCAGAGCTCAGCCTGCGCCCGTCATCCGCCACCGCCACTGTCATCTCAGCTGCTCGTCGGTATGAGGGAAAGCGAGGGGAGGAGAAAGGAGGGTAGGAGGGTGGTCTAGAGAGGACGTAGTCGGAAGCATAGCAAAGGTCTGTGGTGGATGGAGGTGCAGGGCAGAAGGGTGGGAGGGAGGAAGGAGGGAGGGAGGAGGGAGGGAGGGGGGAGGGATGGAGCGTGTTGAGTGATGAAGGGCCTGGCTCGACCAGCTTTCTGGTGCAACCCATGTGCCTGAGCTCGCTGCAAAGAGGGACTGAGGAGGGAAGGAGGGGAGGGAGGAGGGAGGGAGAGGCGGGACCTTGAGGCTGCCGGGGCGGTAGTACATGCCCGCGTGGATGATCTCGCTGTTGCGCGAGCTCGCGCCCGTGCCGACGGCGGCGCCGGCGTCCAGCACCACGACGCCGCGCCCCGCCAGCGCTAAGCTCCTGCGGCACTGCGGGGCTGCCGGGTCGGCACCGGCGGAAGGCTGCGCGGCAAAGCTGCCGGCTGCCGCTGGGCTTGGTGACGGCAGCGCCAACGCACCTGGCAACGGCGAGGCCGACGACGCCAGCGCCGATGACGGCGCATTCCACCCGCTCCTCGCTGCCGCCGCCCATTGCCGCCGACGAGCTGAGCAAGACCACCGAAGCTGGCGGCACAGCAGTGCTGGGGTTCACTCTCCTCCCTCTCCTTACTCGCGATCACCCTCTCCGCCACTGCTTTGACCTGCCTCTTCTCAACCCCTCCCAGCTCTTTTGATAACAGCAGCCGCTTTTTTCAGCACAACCACTTCTCTGGATTTGCTCGCTCTCTCGTCCCACCACCTCCCCCTCACCCTCTCGCTATCCAGCTCTCCCGCTCTCCAACCCTCCTCCAACCCCTCCTCTCTCTCCCCCTCTCTCTCTCTCTCTCTCTCTCTCTCTCTCTCTCTCTCTCTCTCTCTCTCTCTCTCTCTCTCTCTCTCTCTCTCCCTCTCCCTCTCCCCATAATCTCGCTCCGCCCCTGCCACTCCCCATCGTCGTTACTCAGCCCACGTGGTAGACCTTTGACAAGGCCCTTTTCACATTGCTAGCCAGAATCTCCACGTGTACCTCGAGAAACCACACCCTTTACGTCCAGATTATTTAGAAAACCAGAACGACGCCGTTCCTTGAACTGAAATCGACAACCAGTCTTTTAAGCTGGGGAATGCGTAGGTGTGAATCGGGTCACAAGTGAATCTCCACGTGTCATGCTTACGTCGGACAAACTGCTTGATATTCCGCGCAGTTCCGTCCCGTCGCCGTCCCGGACCCCTGACGCTGCGTCAGCCGCCGTCGCTCCCCCCTGCCGGTGTGCTGACGCCGGAGCTAGGGTTTCGTCGCCGCGAAGCCCGGCGGCATTCGCGGCGCGGGTGGCGGCGGCGGCGGCGGCGGCAGCAGCGGCGGCGGCGGCGGACCCTAACTCTACTCTTCAAGCCCTACCCCTAAATCCGGCGCCATGGGAGGTGAGCCACCTCTGCCGCGCCCTGCTCATTGCCTTGGCCGCAGGAACTCGCCGCGGCGGCGGTCGCTGGCGTTGCCGGCGGCGCCTCTCTGACGCCGCTGCCGCCGCCGCCGCCGCCGCCGCCGCAGGCGGCATGGACTGCCGCAAGAACGTGCACATCGAGGACTGGGGCACGGCACGCGAGAACCTCGAGAAGGTGCTGCCGCCGCCGCGGCCGCCGCGGCAGCTCAAGCGGCGGTGGCTTTGGCTTTGGCTTAGGCTTAGGCTTTGGCTTTGGCCAACACTGCTTGCGCTGTGGCGCCAGCATACAGCAGCTGCCGCCGCCGCCGCCGCCGCCGCCGCCGCAGTGCCGTTGCTGCCGCCGGCAATGCAGAGCTTCCTAGTGGCGTCGCCATCGTCTGACCAGACCGGCTCCGCGCGAGCGCGCAGGTCTTCCGGCTCAACCGGCGCACCGTGCCGGTGGCCATCTTCTTCGGCCTCGTCGTGCCCTTCGCCGTCTACCGCGGGATCGTCAGCGAGTTCGTGAGCATCCGCCACTGCAGCGGCTGGCCCACCTAGCGCCCGTAGCCGCCCGGCTTTGCCTCGTTGACATGCCTCTAGTCGCCACTTTCCGCCGAAACCTAAACCCCTAAACTCAAGACCACAACCCTATCCCTAACTCCTAAAATTTGAACCTTTCACCCTAAACCAGATACCCAACACCTTAACCCAAACCCGAAGCCCTAATCCTTGGCAGCAGCAGCTGTGGCCGTCATGCCACTGTGGGGACCCACAACGTGGCCATTAGCTGCTGCTTGCTATGAGTGCAAGGCCGAGCTGCCCACAATGGCCTTCAGCGCTCACTCGCCAACGAGCCGATGAGGCCTTTTCCCACGTGGTAAAGCGTCAATGTGTGTGTGCTTGGCTTGTGCATGTCAGCACAAGCTGGACGAGGATGCGGGCGTGCCTCTGCGGAAGTTCATGTGAGAGCTGGCGCTTTCGGGGATGAGTTTGTGTTACCATTGGCATCGGAGTTTGCCACCTCGAAGGTGTATCCATGGAGAGTTACCGCAGCACCTAAAACAGGAAGGTGTGGCGTCCTCAGTATCAGCATCCAACTTGCGGAGGCATGTCCTATGCCATGGGTGCGCCGCAAGCAAGAAGGTGGCAAGTTGGATCAAATTGCAGTTAGTCCTGTACTGCACATGCTGCGCCATGCGCCAGATTCCATCTGAATAGTGCAAGCCTTGGTGTGTGAGCTTCGTCGAGCTTGTGCGCATTGCATTTGCCATGACTTTGTACGTCGACAACCACGTCTTGACAGACCCACGAGTGTGGAACAAGTCTGACCAGCAGCTCCACAAAAGCGGTTGGAGCCTTGCAACTCGGCTGTCCTGAGTGTCATGGCAGTGATTTGGAACAATGAGAAATTACTTAACTCGCTCCAAATGAGCTGCTTCTCCAGCTGCTTCCTATTTGTGGAGCCTTGCAACTGCATTGTCTTGAGTGTCATGATTGTGCTTTGGAGAAGCAGTGATCTGAATTCATTCTGATATCTGTTTAGATCAGTCATCTGTTTAAACTCGCTCCCAGTGAGCTGCTTCTTGCGCTGCTTCGTATCACATGTGGCACAGGGAGCCCATGTATGCAGAGGTCCCATGGTGTGACTCCGCGTAGCTGGTGGGCAAAATCAACGCAGCGAACATGACGCCATTGACGAGCCAAGGGAAGAAGAGTACAGCGTGTCTGACACACAGCTAATGGGTGCGGGCAAGCGGATGTAGCAGCAACACCAGACCATGCGGCTCGTCCTTAAGTTGGGCTGGTGGCGAGGAGACGATTTGCCAATTCCTGCTTGATTGTGGCCAGCAGCTGGGGCACCTGCAGATACCACCAAAGCAAGAACGTTGGAGCTTAAACATAAGAGCAGGAATCAAGGTAAGTCGGCCCAGAATTGCATAGGAGTCAGGAGATTAAGAAGATAACCAAGTCCAATTTGGCCATAGCGCTCGCAGCCCTTGAGGGCATTAACACAGAAATATTTGTACTAATGATTGCTAAAGCAACTAGAATCTGGAGCTTGGCGAGCACCATGGAGCTGACGGCTAGTACTGCTCATCCTGCTGCCAAGGCGAGGCAAAGGCAAGAGCTTCACCCCGGGGCAATGGCCGAGTACATAGCTGTACCGATCGAGCGTCGATGTGAGCTCAGTGAGGACGCTGGTGAAGAACTCCGCCTCATCTGCCAGCGCATCCACCTTGGCGCCGCCAATGAGCCGACCACGGCCAGCGCTGATTCAGTATAACACCAGAACTAGCCGTTGTCTTCTCATTCATGTAGTTATCTTATCTAACTGCTCACCATAATCTCTCCTCAAAGCCTTTACCTCCTGCTCGGCATGCTGCAGATTGTCGGCCTGGACGCGTGCTGCGGCCTGGCTCATGCTGAGAGCCTGGTGCATCTCCTCCACCTGTCGCTGCGCGCTGTCCAGCCTGCGACGCCGGTGGCAGTGGCCACGGCCATGGCCAAGTGGAGCACGTCAGGTTGCGCGATTGCTTGGCATGAGCTGAGGCGCCAGAGGCGCCTGGCAGCGATGGTCAAGAAGCTGCACCTGGACTGGAGGGCCACCGCAGCCTGGGCAGCGCCGTCGGCCTCAGCCTGCAGCAGCGCTGCTTGAGCAATGCCTGCCATGGTCTCGGCAGCGAGCCGCATCGTCTCGGCCTCGGCGGCAGCGGCCCGCCTCTCCAGGCCCGCCGCCGCCGCTTCAAGCTCGCCAATCGCCTCCGCCGCCCGTCGCCGCTCGCCGACCAGCGACGCTGCCGCTGCAGCAGCGGCGGCCTCAGCACCCGCCCTTGCTAGCTGCTCCTCCACCACTGCCGATTCTGCTGCTGCCAGTGCCGCCTTCACAGACGCCAATGCCGCTTCCGCCGCCGCCAAGCCATCCCGTAGCACTGCCGCAGCCTCCTGCTCCACCGCTAGGGCCGCCGCATGGCGGTTGGCGTGCTCATCCAGTGCCACCTCTGCTCGCAGCCGCTCCTTGGCCAGCGATGATGCTGCATTGGAAGCGGACGCCTCCACGACTACCCGTGCCTGTGCCAACTCCGCCTCGAGCGTCGCCAGGCGGCCACTCAGCACCGTCATTGCTGCCTCACCACCTCCATCTGCGACTTCGTCATCGCTGCCATCGCCAAGCAGTGCCTCTGCCCAACAGAGGAGCCGCTCAGCCTGCGCCCGGCGGTACGCGCTGCTCGCATTACGCAGGTCGTCTTCAGTGAGCGCCGGCTCCTCCGCCGCTGCCGCTGTCTCGCCATCGACATGTTCACCGCCGCTGCCGTCATCAGCCCCGGCAATGCTGCTATCCTCGTCGGCTGCCACCACTGCCATCCCATCTCTGCCGGGCTCCTCCTTGCCAAGTGCAGCGCGTAGTTCACTGACGAGCCGCCGCAGCGCCGCCTCCCAGCCATCCCCGTCGCTGCCATCTCCGCCATCGCTGACATTGCTGCGACCGCTTGCTGTAGCGCCACTCAGAGCATCCTTGCCGATGCTTGCTGGGTCCACGGAGCTGCCGCCATTGCCGTCCTGCTGCTGCCCTGCCAAGGACAGCGTCGCAGCCAGCGCAGCCCGCTCGCCGCTCGGCTCCGCCTCCAGCACGGCGAAGCGCTTTGCTGCGCGAGAGAGGACCCGCCGCAGCGCCGCCACCTCGCCACCGTGGTTGGCGAGCATCGAGTCGCTCTTGCTCGCCTGAGCCGCCAGCTCCCCCAGCCGCCCAGCCACTAACTTGGATGCCGCCACCACCGCCGCCGCCGGTGCCAACTGCACCCCCTCCTCTGGCAGCTGCATCTCCATAGCCTCGTACTCGGCAGCCGTCGGTCGTGCCACGGCCAGACATTCCGCCATGAACTCCAGCTGACGCCGGAAGTCCTCCGCCTCCTTCTTTGCCGCCTCTGTGGCTGCTGCAGCCGCTGCCGCTGCTGCTTCGCGCTTGGCAGCGAGCACCGCCCGGCTTGCTACAAGCTCGCCAGCGGCCTCCTCAAAGTGCTGCCGCAGCGCCACCTCCGTCGCCTCGCCCGCCGCTCGCACCGCCGCCGCCATGTCGAGCGTTTGTTGAAGCTGCTCCTCCCTCTGCTCAGCGCTCCTCGCCAACAGCTTGGCTGCCCGCCGCTCCTCCAGCACCGCCTCCTGCGCCGCCACCAGCTCGCGAGCGGCCTCGTCCAGCTGACGGCGCTGCTCCGCCTGCGCCTCCGCCGCTCTGGTCGCCATCTCCTCAACCGCGCCCTGCTGTCGGAAGTCCGTAAACGCCAGCGCCGCCGCCGCCTCCGCTGCCCGGCTCTCCAGCTTCCGCGGCGCATCGGCGACCAGGTCCTGCTCGAGGCCAGCAGCCAGCGCCCTGGCTTCATCGCGGGCTTCGTCGCTCCGCCGGCGGTCTTCGCGGGCCTCCTCTGCCGCCGCCAGGGCCGCGGCCTCCGCAGCCTCCTCGGAGGCCCGCCGCTCGACCTCCACCGCAGCCTGCGCCGCCGCCGCCACTGGCGGCTCGGCCTCGCCCAGCTCGCCGCCGCTGCGGAGCTGCCAGGCCTCAAGCCGGCTCTCTTCCGGCAGCGCGACGATGGCCTGGCGCTGGCTGCTGCGCTCCGCCAACTGGGCGCCCACATCACGTTGGCGGTCTGTGGAGGTCTGCTCCGTGTGGCCTTCCAGCTCGCCGAGATCCTCGTCGAGCTCGGAGGCCAGCTTTTCTGGGGCCCCCCCTTCCTCCTCCTCCTCTCCCCCCTCCTCCTCCTCCTCCTCCTCTCCCCCCTCCTCCTCCTCCTCCTCCTCCTCCTCCTTTCCCTCCTCTTCCTCCTCCTCCTCCTCCTCCTCTTCCTTTCCCTCCTCCTTCCCTCCTCCTCCATCCTCCCTCCCTCCTCCGCCGTCCTCTCTCCCTCTTTCCTCCTCCCCCCGCCCTCCCTCCAGCTCCCCAGGACTCTCGAAGCCCTGCTTTTCTGGGCCCTCCTCCTCCTCCACCTCCTCCCCCTCCTCCCTCCCTCCTCCGCCGTCCTCTCTCCCTCTTTCCTCCTCCCCCCGCCCTCCCTCCAGCTCCCCAGGACTCTCGAAGCCCTGCTTTTCTGGGCCCTCCTCCTCCTCCACCTCCTCCCCCTCCTCCCTCCCTCCTCCGCCGTCCTCTCTCCCTCTTTCCTCCTCCCCCCGCCCTCCCTCCAGCTCCCCAGGACTCTCGAAGCCCTGCTTTTCTGGGCCCTCCTCCTCCTCCACCTCCTCCCCCTCCTCCCTCCCTCCTCCGCCGTCCTCTCTCCCTCGTCCGTCCTTCCCCCGCCCTCCCTCCTCCTTCCCTCGTCCTCCGCCCTCCTCGTAGAGCCTCACCAGCTCCTTGACCATACCATCCCCAGGACCCGCCGCCNCGGCGGCGGCGGCGGCGGCGGCGGCGGCGGCGGAGGCGGACGGGCCACGGGGTTCGCTCGGCTTGACGTGGCTGCCAGCGTGGCTGCAGATTAGCTATCTCTCCGGCCGAAGTCGTCAGATAGTACTGTTTCTCGACTGACGAGTTCGGCGAGCGGACGAGCTGGCTCTCCGACGTGGCAACGCCGGCCGAAGATAGTCCTACTTGGCGCGCGCCAGCCACGTCAGAGGGAGCCACGTCAGAACGGCTCGTCCAGTAGAGGGTGATGGCTGTGGTTGGCCAGCCCAGAGGAAAGAATACAATTATAAAACATAAACGAGGTTGGGCCGACATGCGGCTCGTCCTGTATACTTTCCGTGCATTAATGTCTCGACGTCATCTTTCTTGGGTTGTCAACGAGCCACTTGCTTTGGTTGGACTTTGGCGAAGAGGGAAAGCACGTACAAAAGAGAGAGAGGCGAACCGGTGCGCATGAGTTGCAAGGGAGGCCGAGTCATGCCGTCACACTGTCCAGGCAAGAGCTAGTGCAGAGGATGGGGCTACCCAATGCGAAGCCCTTTGCTAAGCGGGGCAAAGGTAACACTGGGAAAGCCGGCTGAAAGGGTGACTTCAGTACCCACAAGTGAGCAACACAGATTGGACTGGCTAACCTGGGGAGCCGGAGCACCGCCACTTCCAGAAGGGGATGGAGACGTATGCAGGGGTCTCCAGAGCTGCGCTTTGGAGCTGGCCTTGCACCCGCTGCCCAAGTGGCAAGTAATCGTGATTATGTCAAATGTAGCACTCCTCGCTTACATTAGCGCTTCACCCTTTTATCAAATACGTGCAGATCTGTGGTGTGGGCCAATTTTGTATTTTGTCTTGGGCTCGAGGCAGTCACCCTCGTCATTTTGAAGCGTAAGCATCATGGCCTGTGTCGTATCAGCCTGGTGGCGCGTGGCACGATTTATGCCGGCACGTGTGCGTGTCTGCCACCGTTATTGTTGTCTTCATTCAATTCTTTGGCACAAGTGGTCCCTGTAGACCACCTGGATCTTCCGGACGTTATCCCTTCTCCTGAGGAGAAACAGCTCTATGGAAGTAAGGCAATGGCGGGGAGAGGCCTACCCAAAAGCTTCAACAAGGTCCGTAAGGCGGGAAGGCGCAACCCAGAGACCTGCCCTCCGTGACTTATGCAGATGAAGGCTCAGTGACCTCCTAAACAACACATGCAGATCGGAGTAGGTAGAGGGCGGAAAGCGTCGCCCTCTCAAAAGGAGGCAGCAGCTAAGGTGCAGCCTGCCTGCAAGCGCACGGCAAACGCCAGATTCGGTGCACCTGAGCGAGCGACCCGGTGGCATTGGAGCCGGGCTGCTCGGTCTGCAGCCCTTGAAAGCGGGTTACGGGACGCCGAGCAAGATGCTGGAGTGTATCGAGCCAGCAAGTCCCATATGCATCGTGGATATCAATCACAAGCGCGACGAAATGTCGCCAGCAAGGGTGACCTGCGAATGTCCGCTCCTGGGCACGGGCTGCGTAACTGACTGCATAGCCCGCCTCCTCCGCCAATAGTAGTGATGGGGAGTGGCCTGTCCGCCAGCGATTGAGTCCTGCGACGACCATTTATGCATGTGGCACCGAGCTGAATGGCTACTCCTGCCGGATTCGCCAGCACATGCGAGGGTCTGCTCAGCAAACAGATTGACCACGCCTGCGTTTGTGTCTCATGGATTTAGTAATAAACATAGGAATAGAACCTGGCGAACCCTTCTAGCGTCCGCTTGAGGGCCTATTTGATGATGCAGTCTGCTGTCTGCCGCGCTCCGCGGCCTACAGTAAAAGGCAGCAGCAGGCGACGTTGCCGCCCAGCGAGAGCGCCAGCATGCGCAGGCATGCAATTAATCCCTGCAATGCCAAGAGCAAGTAAGCAGCCAATGGCTGGCCCTCGACAACACGGGAGGCCACCCTCTAGGTCCGACTTCCGTCAAGCAATGCTGTTAGCCAGCAGGCCGAGCAGCCGCCCATGCCAGGAGCCGCAAGCTAAGCTTGCATATGCCCAAGCTTACACCTGCCCTCAGGCAAGCGGTGTTGGCATGGGGCTCGCGAGCGACCGGGCAGCCGCATCCTCGCTTGGCTGCACGCCAGCCCCACTATCAGTGGTGCCAGTGCCACTATCCCAGCCCCATTCTGCTGGCGCTTTGCCACGTCGCCACCGCGCCTCCTCCTCCTCAGCCGTCATCACCTCGGCACCCCCGCTGACTGCCACGGGCTCCACCGGACCACTGACACCTCCGCTGAGGGCCCCATCGCTATGACCATCAACATCTGGTCGGCCGCTGCCGTTGGGATTGTTAT
Source organism: Spirogloea muscicola (assembly GCA_009602725.1). Taxonomy (NCBI): domain Eukaryota; kingdom Viridiplantae; phylum Streptophyta; class Zygnematophyceae; order Spirogloeales; family Spirogloeaceae; genus Spirogloea; species Spirogloea muscicola. The sequence goes on from WELB01000245.1 coordinate 123,098, forward strand.
TGGTTCCTCCCAGGCCGAGCTCGGTGGAGCTCTGGCGTAGCATCTTGGCCTTGCGGAACTCGTCGTAGTGCTTCTTGCGGTGCTCCTTGAAAGAGAGCCGGCGGCCTGCCGCTACCGCCGCCTCGGAGCCGCTCTCTGAGGAGTAGTCACAATGCTCCCGGTCCCAGTCGGAGGTGTCGTCCTCGGACGACGCCCAACCAGAGGAGCCCTGCCGTTGCAGGTGCAGCGCCAAGCCTTGCCCGTGACCAGCACTAGCGTTACTGGACGTGGATGCGAGCTCCGAAAGCGCCGTGCGGACCTCGTCAGCATTGCACCCTTGGCTGGCGGCCTCTGCTGGGTAGGGAGACATGGATTCTGGCGATGTTGAGGGAGGCAGAAGGAGGAGAAGTGGAGCTGAGTAGTAAGGCGGGTGTATCGTGGTAGCGGAAGGACGAGCACGGGAGAGAGGAGGCCAGGGAAGCAAACGCAATGGGCAGGAAGAGAGGGAGGGGGACAGGGGAAGAGCAGAGACTGGAGGGAGGCAAGGAGAGAGCCTCAGATAAAAATGGAGAGGCTGAGAGCTCAAGAAGAGGAGAGAGGGTGGAGCAGAGAGAACGAGATAGCGTCTAATGGAGATTCAAGAGGTGGAGGAGAAAGGGCGCTAGCTCTATAGAGGACACGGTAGGGGTTTGGATGCTAGGAGGAGAGAGAGAGAGAGAGAGAGAGCTGCGGTGTAGGTGTTGTTCGGGCGCGGCTCACCCTCGTCGAAGCTGTACGCATGGTATGGCGTCTTGGGCTCGTCAATCTTCTGCTTGGGCAGCCGCGTGGTCTCCAGATGGTCCAAGTTCTCCTCATCCCACACCACCCGGCGCCTGCAACAACCACGGTCGCGGCTCAACCATGGACTAATGAAGTTTATGATGACGGCCTTGCTGGCGGAAACAGTGGAGGGAAGTGCATGACAAGGAACGAAGCTTGCAGGAAGAAAAGATGGAAGGTAACAGAAGAGACGGTGGAGGGTGGAGAGAGGGGACAAGGCTGGGCTGCTAACCGCCTGGGCTTGCCGTCAGAGCGATGCTTGGGCGCGGTCGCCATGGCGGCGGCGCCCACTTGGGGGCTTTCAGTGGTCTGGTTCGACGGCTGGCTTGGGAAGACGTCTTGCCAAAATCGCTGGCAAACTGCGAAGTGGGTCTGAGGTGGCGAGACGAAAAGGGCAACACAAAGGGGTGCAGGAGCGCAGGAGAGAGACAGAGAGAGGGAAGAGGACGAGAGAGAGAGCGAGGGCTTCGAGCGAGAGAGAGGGCGGCCAGAGGAGGAGCGGCGGCGGCGGCTCTGCTGGGGAGGGGCTGGAGGGTGGTGGGGAGGTCTTTCTAGGCTGCCTTTCCACAGCCCTCTTACTTTCTGTATAATTTGTGGGCTTGTTGGGTTCACCCGTAGGTACTGACGCCACACTGTTACCTTAGCCACCTTAGCATAGGGCTTCGTTTCATGTAGCCCTTTATTAGCACTAGCTTTGGCCCGAACAACGTATTGGCTCGAAATTGCTCACCATCTCAGGGGGGTTGGGGTGGTGGGGAGGCCAGGTTAGCGTGGGTTAGCCAGAACTGTCTCCGGTTGGGCACTCCAGTCAGCCAGGAGCGGTGACGGGGACCGCCAGGGACGAGAACCAGGTGACGGCTGCCGTCAGATAGACTAGGCCATCCCGTGATCTCGGAGTTCGAACGTGGGTGCTTTGGGCAGCCACCGCCACATTCAGGTCAGGTTAAGTTAACCCGGTTGAGACTGGATAACTGTGGCTGAGTTTGGTTTTCATCCCCTCCTTCCCTCCTCCTCTCCTCTCCTTACCTCCCTCCTCCCTCCCTCTCTCTCTACAACCCTCCCGCCGGCTCCCAACCTGCCAGAACCATGAACCCTACAAACTCCTTCACCTTGATCCTTACATAGAAACGATAAGCCCTGAACCCAATTCCCTGATGCCTGCGCCTGGCTGCGGCAGCGGCACCTGCGGCGCGGCCTTCAGCACCACCTTTCTGCTGTCCTGCGTGCGGCTGCAGCAACCGTGCCGAGGTGGTGTGTGATCAGGGCACCTGGCATGCATACTTATGTGTGACTGACACTTGTATAGACATGGTCATTATTGTGAACCTCGCAACGAATGCCCAACAAAACCTGGAGGTAAGAGAGTTGCGGCGGCCGCAGCAGCGGGGCGCTGTAGATGGCAGCCGCGCCGGCAGCGCCGCTGGCGGGGCGCGCCGCCGGCGGATGTGGGAGCCGGCCGGGAGGCGGCGGTGGCGCGGGCCCTGCTGCTGCTGGTGCCGCTCGCGTGGGGCACGTATGGCCCCGCGCTGCGCTTCGCCTACGGCTTGCCCGTCGCTCCCCGGCCCGCCGCCCTCACGCTCGCCCGCAAAGGTCGCTCTGCCGCTGGTCGCCACACCCTCTGCAGAGCTAGGCTCGTAATCAAACCAAAACCCTAAAACCCCTACCCTACACTCCAAACTCTAACCCTGAACCCTGAGCAGATTCTCAGGTGACTTTGTTCTTGATGGACTTTAAGTGCAGCTGCGGTTTTCTCCGCCGCTCTGACTTTCTGCCATCTTTGCCGAGTGCAGCCATCTCGGTGGCGGTCCTGCTGCTGCTGCTTCCAGCAGAGCGCGGAGCGCTGTCGCCGCCGCCGACCGGCCAGATTGACGACCACCGCGGAGCCTGCCCGGTTGACGAGGGCGCTGCCCGCCCGCCGATGGTAGCCGGCGTGTGGGGCCCCGCTGCTGAGCTCGGCCTGTGGACCTTCCTTGGCACCGCGCTGCAGGTCTTCCACCCTCCTCCCTCCCTCCGCCCCACTTGAGGCTCCATCACAACCTCCCTCTTCCACCTCCCTCATCCCCTCATCACTGCACCCATGCGTGCGCTGAGGATAGCCTTGCACTGACCGACTAAGAAGCCCAGGAATAACGTCTGGTTCCCCCTTTCCCTGCTGGAGCAGCCCGAGATTCACTCACCACATTGATCAACAACTACATTACCCCATACTGTCTTTGTCAAACGTATCTATGTATGGTGACCTCATTAGAGTCCTATGTCTGTCTAAGCTCCTGCACTTACCTATCTTTGGCGGTACACTTCTTATTTGGAAAGCTTGTATTTTACAAGCTCCAAATTTTTTGATTTTGACATGTGAGCTCCAAGTCAGAAGCTTAGCTCAAGGTCTAATGCATCAATGTAGCTATTCGCCAGCCTGACTGCAGCAGCTGGCCCGCCAAGGGTCGCCGCGGTGCTGCGCAGGCAGGCCTGGGGCCTCGAAAGCACGAGCGCAACGGCCGCCGGCGTGGCAATTCAGACAACGACTGTCATCGTGCCCGTGCTCGCCTCCCTCCTGCCACCACCCCGGCCACCTTCCAGCAGTGATAGTCCGCAGCCGGGGGCTGACAACAACGAGCATGCTCGCCAGCACGGCCGCCCGGCCGTCAGCCTGCGGTCGTGGGCGGCCGCTGCAACAGCCACAGCAGGCATGTCCGTCATGGCCCTCGCTGGCAGCGATGATGCTGCAGCAGCATCGCTACCTTCTGCAGACCTGAGGTGCGCCAGGCCGCAGTGCAGCAGCCACACACATCCCTCTGTCAGCCCTATCAAGCGATAGCCGGCTTACCTACTGCCTGTCTGTGGTCAAAAGCTTTCTATTTGAAGAACAACTTAAGCATTTCAAGTATAAATAGCAATATGTGTGGGATGAATGAAGTAGAGTTGGTCCTATAAATTAGCCGTCTGAATATTGTGAGTAGAGCTGGATCATGTATGTCGTTTGCTTCTTTGTCATACAAGCCCTGACCTGGCGTCGTTCGCTGCACCTCTGTGCTGGGGCAGCGGCATACCTGCCATCCTGGGCGCTGCCTTCTTCTACGCCCTCGGCACCGTGCGCCTGGGCAAACATGCTCGTGCTGCGCCGCCCGTGGCGCTTACCAGTGCCTCTACTGCCATCGGCCTGGGCCTCGCCGCCACCTGGGCCGTCGCCGACCTTGCCGCCCTCGTGCGTGATGGTGAGGGCGCTCAGAGCCCTATTGTGAGGACAAACTCAGCCCTTGACTGAAGCCGCCAAAAGTTTAAAACAATTCTTATGTCTCTCATGATCATTTCATTCCTATCAAAGTGTGTGCAAATTGAGAGCTCAAGCTCACTGATCCTTAACGCGAGCTGACAGATATCAGTGCAGTTGATATCACATCAACAAGAAATTGTCAGTTTGTGGGAATGCCAGGCCAGGACCTGAGCGTGGTGTGGGAGGCTTGGCGCGAGCCCATGCTGCTTGGCGCTGCAGCCTTCTCGGCTATTGTGCCAGGCGCGCTGGCGTCCCTCGCGCAGGCTGCAGGCCAACGGGCCGTGCCGGCGACCGAAGCCCAGGTCAGGCCATTGCTCCTGCTCTGAGCCTCCTTTGCTTTACCACCAAGTGGAGGATGGCAGCTTGTCAGTCTTGACCCTTGCTACCACTGTACAGACGCTCGATCAAGACTGCATCACTGACGGAGCTTAACAATCAGTTCAAGCTTTCGCCATGCTGAACAATCAGTTCATGTGTTGCCATTGTACCCGATAGGTGTTCTACTCCATGCAGCCGCTCTGGTCTGCGCTCTTTGGGGCACTGCTGCTTGGCGACCGGCTGAGCCCTGCAGGGTGGGCTGGTGGCACAGCCGTCGTTGGCGCCGCCCTGCTGACCGGTGCGCCAGATAGTAAGGAGGAGTGCCAGCAGATGCCTGATGAGGAGGGGGCGGGGGCCATCGACCAGCCATCGAGGCCTGGGCGCAGTGACAATCAGCAGTAGCGCAGGACTAATTAGGAATGCCATGCATGTGCAGAACTACTTAGTGATCATAGTTCACTTATATCAAGATCTCAATTGCTGTCAAAATTTGTTAACAGTTGTCACGCATTATTCTTTGTCCTTATATCCTTCGGATCTTCCCTCTCTTGCTCCTCCTTTATGCTTCATCTCTCCTTTTCTTATGCTGGTCTCTTCCTCCACTACCGCTGTATACGTGGTAAAGTGAATGGAAATTATGCATCTTGTGCCGATTGCCCCTCCTTCCTTACGTCCTCGCCATCTCCAGCTTCACTCTACTGCTCCTTCTCCCGCTCATAGGCAAATACTTTGTCAAGGGAATAACACATGTCATGTGTTAACCACATGTTGCGTGCCCGCTTGAAGCTTGCTTGGCTGGCTCGGGCGCCAGTGCTTGGCAGGAAGACACCTGCTCTTATTCTGCACCGATTGTACCAACAGTTCTTGACATTGGACATGACAACATAATCCCAACTTTTCTTGTGCAAAACCTTGGGCTTTACAAAGGGGAGTGATGTGTAGCCCCTCGTTCACATGCAGCCCAGAGTTGCAGCTAAGGAGAGTCTTGGATGGCTCAGCATTTGGCAACGGATTTGCAGCAGACAAAAACTCCCTGGAAGAACCAAGACAGAATGCGGAGACTGCATCGGCGTCCTTGAGCTGAGCGCCTGCAAGCTTCAAGCTTCACGCAGCAATTGTGTGGCGCAGCACCAGCCATTAGAGGTCATTAATCTCCGCTAATATTGAGAACGACCTCATGACTGCGACGCGCCAAACCATGGGCAAGCCACTCGTCCGCCCGTGCTTGCATGGCCGTCTCAGCAGCCCGGCACAGGCCCACCGCCGACGCTCAGCAGTGCAGCGACTGCCGTCAAGACGATCGCCAATGCTGCTCTTGCTGCTGCCGTGATCAACGCACTCAACACTCTTCCTCGCCATAGGCGTTTGCAGCGTTCGTGTCAACCCTCGAGAATGCCAAGGATGTCATCGTCGCGAAGTAGGACGTACCTGCGCAACGTGAGCAGCAGTGAGACTATCAGGATCTGCAGCTGCCAGCTTGACACAGCCGAGCCAACCACATTGCTAGCGGCTGCTTTGAGAAGCGGCGGCCCTCCAAGCTCTGGCTTTACTATAGAGGGGCTGCCATTGCCACCTCCAGAGCAGGCGATGCTGCTTGGCGTGAAGATGGGGCACTGGTTAGAGGTCCAACATCAACATTGAAATGATTGACTAACTAGTGTTTAACTACTTAGATGTTTAGTGAAGCTAAACAGTCACTAGTCTTTAAAACCAGAATTAGCAATTGTAAAGACAAAACCAGCAAGGCCTTATTGACACTGATGTTGAGCCAAACAAGAGCTAGAGGGGAAGTAGGAGGGAGAGAGGGAGGAAGAGCGGGCGTGGCTGCGCACTCCTTGTCCTCGAGCTTCACGGTGGTGCCGCCGTACTCGGGCAGCAGCACCGTGTCGCCCTCCTTCACGCTGACCGGCACGACGGCGTTGCCATCGCGCGACCGCCCGCCAGGCCCCGTGGCGATGACGCGCCCCGCATTCAACTGAGGCAAGGTGGTGGAGGACATCCATCAATCTCCACTATATTGCAAGACACGCTGCTTCACAGCCAGGATGGCCAGCTGACTTCTGGCCAAGGCAGCCATGAGGAGCTTCGCCAGCTCCTTCGAGCTCGGCGGTCGGGCACACGAGGCAGTCCGCAGTCCGAGAGGCGACGCCCAAAGGGTTTATGGCAACCTCTGCGCTGCTGTGAAGTGGGTGAAGGTCCCTGGCGCTGCCTGCTGCTCACCCACCTTGCTGGAAGTGGCGGACTCGGGCAGGAGGACGCCGCCGACGGACTTGGATGCCGGCACGATCTTCTCGACCAGCACACGGTCCAGCAGCGGCTTGAGCCGCCTGCCGACGGCGGCCATCGCGGGGCCGCCACGGGCGAGAGCTGGGCGACGGCAGGAAGGTGGGCGCCGCTGTCCACAGCAGCTGGCGTAAACCCAGTCCTGAGGAAGGAGGGGGCGCCACCCGAGGGCGCTGAGCTGAGCTTCGGGAGGAGGCAGGCCGAGCTGAGCTGCGCGCGAGAGGTGGGGAGGGAAGGAATGCGGCTGCTGACATCTAAAGAGCGGCTGTAAAGCCCAGCCAGGTGCATTAAAACAGGACTTACTTATTATGTATTTATTCATCTTATTATCTGGTTTGTTATTGATTAAGGGCAGCCACATGCTTGCCACACAGGGCGCACCGTAGCTCCCCCCAGTAAGCAATAAGGACTTTCGTTCATGCTTTTCTTTCTGGCCGATCACAGCCATCGCCCGCTACCGGGGGAGTCATTTTTCTCAATGTATCAACTGAGCTGAGGTGAGGAAGAGCAACCCCGCAAGAAGCTTCGGGAAGGGGGGGGCGGGGGGGATGGGGGGGGCTTAAACCCCGAAGCCCTCATCGTCAACGACAATCCGACGAGACCTTCTCCCCCCGACGTCACGACCCGGTCGACAGAAGGCCAACGCAACGACCGCGGAAGCGTCGGCCCGCCGTCGCTCCATGGTGCATCGTCACCCAGATCGGCGGCCTCAAGATGGGCCGATCGAACGGTCAGCGGGGCGCGGCAAACGACCCCTGCGCACGGCACGCCGTCCGATACGACGGGGCGCCCCCCGCCGCCCGATTGAGGGGGCCCATCGGGGCGGCCGTTTGCCCGCCTTCGTAACGGGCGGCTTTTCCCCTCCCTCCCCCACAAAGGACATTGATGATATGTCTGACGTTACCAGTGATGGCGAGAGGGCGTCGCTTCGCGAGGCACCCCTCCCTCCCCACCCCTTGAGCGGCCCGGGCCAGAGCCCCTGTCCCACATTCAAGCCGCCGCTCCCGCCGTCAGTCCCCGCCGCCGCCGCCGCCGCCGCCGCCGCCATCGCCGCCGCTGCCGCCGCCGCCGCCGCCCCTGCCGCCGCCCCATCGGTCGCGGCCTTGCCACCATGACGGCCTCGTTCCTCTTCACGTCCGAGTCGGTGAACGAGGGCCACCCAGACAAGCTCTGCGACCAGGTGCTCAGCCGGCCTGCAGTAGTGCTCAAACTAGCGCGGCGTGCGTGGGTCGTCGCGTCGCCTTCGATAGTGGCGCTCACGGCGTCCACGCTCGTCGAGCTCGCTTCGTGTCTGCGCGCGTCTGGCAAGTGTGATCGTCTGCAGGTGCGGCAAAATTCATGAGGCATTCGGCAATCCAGGTCCCGTGTCTCATCACAACCCGCTTTCCGCCTGCAGGTCTCCGATGCCGTGCTGGATGCGTGCCTGGAGCAAGATCCTGACAGCAAGGTCGCCTGCGAAACGTGCACAAAGACAGGAATGGTCATGATCTTCGGAGAGATCACCACAAAGGCCAAGGTGGACTTTGAGAAGATCGTCCGCGACACATGCAGGGGCATCGGTTTCACGTCCGAGGAGGTCGGCCTGGATGCTGATACCTGCAAAGTGAGAGCCCCTGCTCCCTAGACAGCATGGGCTGACCTGCATAACCTATTTCACAGGAGCTTACGGGTAGCTCATAAGAGTACCGCTTACCACTTGCACAAATATGCAGCACTTCCACCGATTATGGTATTAGTGACTGATGCTCTCGTGAGGCTGCATTTGGAGAACGATAGGCGCTGCTCGTGATGACTTCATTTGTGTACTCAATGTGCCAGTAAAGTTGAACTTAAATGTGGCAGGTGCTTGTCAACATTGAGCAGCAGAGTCCAGATATTGGCCAGGGTGTCCATGGCATGGGAACAAAGGCGCCTGAGGATATTGGAGCTGGTGATCAGGGTCACATGTTCGGATACGCGACTGACGAGACGGAGGAGCTCATGCCTCTCACCCACATGTTGGCCACTCAACTCGGCGCAAAGCTTACTGAGGTTCGCAAGAATGGGACCTGCAGGTACTTGACTCTGCATGCTGTTCAAGCACACTATTGTCACTGCCTGGTCCCAGAGCCTTCTTCTCTTGATCAGGCTCCTCCTTGTGTGCGACAGTCTTGCACCTCTTTACTAGGACTGACTGCCTGACTTTTAGGCAGCAGTTTCTGTGACGTGCTATATGATGACCATAGCTCTGCAGTAGTGGACTAGCACAGATGAGGCAGTATCACTTGGGCACTCTGTCACGATGACCAATGAGCTTCATCCTTACCCAACGAATTACAAGTCCTTAATGTCTAAGGTCTGAGGTTAGGGTGGACTCTATGCAGCTGGTTGAGACCAGACGGCAAGACTCAGGTGACGGTGGAGTACAAGAATGAGGGAGGTGCTATGGTACCCCAGAGAGTACACACTGTCCTCATCTCCACGCAGGTACCATTCCTTCTAGCAGCAAGCCCAGGAAACTCACACACTGTTTTTGCGCCTTGAAAATTGCATGTGGCAAACTCTTGGCCATTCTGTCCTGAGGAGTTGCACAAGTTCAGACTTGTGCTGCTCAGGAGATATATTGACTTATTTGTTTTTAATTTGTTGCATCTCACGACCAGTAGAAATGCACTTGCCTGACCCTTCCATGACAACTTCTGACTACACGTTTGGCTCCACAACAGCACGATGAGACAGTAACCAACGATCAGATTGCTGCCGACCTGCGCGAACATGTGATAAAGCCTGTCATCCCTGCTAAGTATCTGGACGACAAGACTGTTTACCATCTGAACCCCTCTGGGCGCTTTGTCATTGGTGGACCTCACGGAGATGCTGGTCTCACTGGTCGCAAGGTTTGTGTCTCATCTCTGCATCCCCTTGTTGATAATTCATTTGTGTCCTATGTAATATTATGATATACAGCCAAGTATTATTTTGCAGCTCCACCAAAGACTAGTACGTCAATCAATATCCAGCACCCTGCAGATATGCAATAGACTTTTTAGACTTAAGTTCCTGACATTTGAAACGTAGTGCAGCAGATAGCAGGGCTTGTGTGATGTGTCTAACCTCAACATTAACCATCATCTATACACAGATCATTATCGATACGTACGGTGGTTGGGGTGCTCATGGAGGTGGCGCTTTCTCTGGCAAGGACCCCACGAAGGTTGACCGTTCTGGAGCTTACATTGTCCGTCAAGCAGCGAAGAGCATTGTCGCTGACGGGCTTGCTCGTCGAGCAATTGTTCAGGTGAGATAAGCAGTATATCACAAAGCTCTGGTGACGATCCACTCAACCTCAGTCTTCATGATGTTTTCTTTCCTGTTTGCCTCCTCAATTACTATGAAGTATCGTAGTCAAACTGACAAGGGCACACATGTTCTGACCAGGTCTCCTATGCTATTGGCGTGCCTGAGCCACTATCTATCTTCGTGGACACCTATGGAACTGGAAAAATTAGCGATGAAGAGATCCTTGAGCTCGTGAAGGCCAACTTTGACTTCAGGCCGGGCATGATCTCAAACAAGCTTGACCTCAAGCGAGGAGGCAATAGGAGGTGAGATCAATCAATCAATCAAAATCAAGGTTTTCATGAACTACTGCCCTGATTGAGCATTATATCCCCTTGTGCATGAAAAGCTGGCTTGTCACTGACAGGCCACTTGCGGCATATTCCAATCAGGTACCAGAAGACTGCTGCTTATGGTCACTTCGGCCGCAACGACCCTGACTTCACATGGGAGACAGTGGTCCCGCTGAACGCAAAGACCTCTTCTTAGTAGTACCAGTTTTAGGTGACACTTTACGACAGCTTACTTTGATTTTAGACAAAGGCTCTCTTCCAAGTACCTTCTGAAAGCCCTCTCATGTAGCCAAGATTGTCACTTCTTGCAGCCAAGCTTGATATAAAGTGCTTCCCCCACCACCTAATGAACTCCTTCTCCTTGATATCCCGGACGTCATTCAGTCCCAATGCAGTGGCCCAATGTAGCCCTGGCAAAGGGATGACGACTGATAAGTCATTTTTTGTTTGTGCTTGCTCGAGAAGCCAATATGATTCCTTGTCTAGTACCGTGGTCCTGTGGCAGCACTTCTTAGAGGTTGTCATCCTTGCCTTGCAGCTCTGGCAGTATTTGACCAGGCTCTTTACTCCTGCACACGCTCTACTACAACACACGACCACCTTGACGGTTGGAGCCCTTCCAAGCTCCCAGTATTAAACATGTCCTGCACGTAGACTCAAAACACTGGACCACTGCTGGCACAAGAACTTCTGGAGTGTAGGTGCCAAGGCCTAGGAAGGAAAGGTTTTCGTGTATTTGAAAGAAATGAAGGCCAATATGGCCAAGTACAAAGGCAAGCACACCTGGTTGTTGAGTATGACATACATAACCCACTGCAGATTGACCCGCTCAGTAATCACGGGTCAATACATGAAGGTCGCTAACCGATGCCTAAATACCAGGTGGCAGAGTCGAAGCCCTTCTGCTACCAACCACAGCTCGCCCAGCTTTCTGGTGCAAAGCGTGAGCCTGAGCATGCTGCAAACTCGACACTTGTCGTCAACAAGAATGACAGTTGTGCAGCGATGGGGAGGGGTGGGGCGATTAGTACAGGAGCCACCCTAGCTCAACCTCTCCCTTCGCTTTTACCTCTTCTATTTTATTTTCTTGCGCCTGCGTGGTGGTCGCTAAGTAATGGCTGAGCTGCTCCTCGCCTTCGCTGCCCCAAGCAGCCCATTGGCCTTCTTGACTGGCACTTACAGCAACGACCCTGTCTCAAGGGTCTGCAGATCACCCTCGGCCCATCTGTGTGCTCAACTGGCTGGCTGCCACAGCCACCATGTAAGACTGGCCACCACTGTCATCAAAAGTTAAAGTCAGGCTGTGCATGGCTTGCGGTGCTCATAGGAAAGGCATGAGCTGGCTTTCTGACTCGTGCGCACATTACTGGCCTCCACCAGCCTGTGACATTGGTGGGACGCACCAACAGCCAGCTACTCACTGTGAGCTGGTGATGATGTCGCTCCCCCAAGCTCCAGCAGAGGAGCCTGTGCTCCCCCTGAAGGTTATGTAGGTCTTAAGATGTGCTTGCCTTTGTACTATTAGCCGTTTGGCCTTCGTTTGTTTCAAACACACTAAAATTCTCCCTGAATGACAAGGGGCACAAGGAGTGGGGCAAAGCTCTTATTTTATCATGTTCCAGTCCGTAGCAATTGTACTTCTATTGGTGGGAGCTGAAGCTACAAATCTGAAGACAGACTTTTAAGGGCTTTGCTTTGTGTATGCAGATAAGTAACACTTCCTTCGCCGTCTGCATGAACACCAGGACACAGCTATTCAAAAGTAAAGGCGATGACTGTGATTGAAAGAAAGTGGCTCTTCCAAAGGGGGCGAGGGCTGTGAAAAGCCAGCTCGCAAGAATTGAGCTTTCCCGAAGAGCTCTTTCCGCGTATGTTTAGCGTTTTCCCTGGCCACTTCGAACAATGTGCATATTTTTTACTGGGCTGGCCTCTCCCACCCACCGCCCTTTCCTGGAAGCGTCTTTTCCTCCAAAGAGGAACAGCTCTTCCAATTTACGGCAGAGGCTGTGAAAGGCCAGCCCAAAGGAAGTTCTGAGCTGGCCCTTCACGACCACCTCCATCCTTCAAGAGCAATGTTCAAAGCTCTCTTTAACAACAGTAATCCGAAGGCCTAGAGATATTTTCTAGTGGCCTTAGCGTAAGAAGGACCCTGATATTTCTCAAATATAGGCAAGCCCCGGAACGTGCTGTCGACCAGCGCCCAACGAGACCTCTTGGTCCTCTCAGCCGCTGCTTATCATTGAAGCCAAACCTGCCTCCTCTGCAAGGAGGCAGCTTTTGCTTTTGCCTCCATTTGCTGTAGTGTCTTGCATAGCTGTGTTGTTTTGGCGCCTTTCGGTTTTGGCGCCTTCCGGCCCTTTGGACCTAGTTCATTCTTGGGCTGGCCTCTCAGCCAATGCCGTAAATTGGCAGAGCTGTTCTTCTTTCTTCAAAGAGTCTTCCTGCCTTCCCGGAGAGCAAGCGCGGCCAGATTGACTGGTGGCTGGGAGAGGCCAGCCCAAAAGAATGGACAAGGTCCGAAGGAGTCGGAGTGCTAAGGACTGAGGGGAGGAGCACCCCGTGGACGCACCCCCCCGGGGAGAAACTCTCAGTCCTTAGCACTCCGACTCCTTCAGACCTTGTCCATTCTTTTGGGCTGGCCTCTCCCAGCCACCAGTTAATCTGGCCGCGCTTGCTCCCGGGGAGAAACAGCTCCTTCAATCTACGTCAATGGCTGTGAATGTCTGACCAACATCAAATCCTTCTGTGGGCCTGGCGCCGGGCATGAAGAATGAGTGTGTATTAAGAGATGGAGGGCCTGTGTGGCCAAGTACAAGGCAAGCACGCCGGGCACGAAGAAGAGAGAAGTGCTCTCCGAGCGTAAAGCAGTGGCTGTAAGAGACGAGAGAGAGAGAATGACTCTTCTGTGAAGAAGGCGCGCGGTGCGCATGAAATTGAAAGGAGGCAATTCTAGCCTTACAAATGTCCTGGTGACGGGGTAATGAGCTGGCTAAGGGGGACACTAATATCCGCGAGTGAGCACATGCATATCCGACAAGCTAAGCCGAGGAGCCAGACCACCACCACGGAAGCCATTAGCCTGGCCTGATGCACGCCCAGCACGCTGGTGTAAACCTCTCTCTTACTTGGCCATCTGGCCTTCGTTTGTTTCTAATACACGAAAATTCTCTGTGAGAGGTCAGCCAATAGAAATTTTTCGTGTAATTTAAACAAAGCCTAGAGAGAGAAGGCGCGCGGTGCGCATGAAATTAAAAGGGAGGCCAAATCTAGCCTTACAAATGTGCCGTTTATGGTGAGAGAGAAAGACTCTCACAGCCACCGCCCTCTCTGCCTCCTAGCTATTCTGATTTGCAACTACTGACTAGAGGTTACTAAGAGTTCCCTTGCTGCCGTCTTAGCACTTAGCACCTTGCTTTCTGCGCCATCCGGCTCCTTCAGACCTTGTCAATTCCTTCGTTTTTTCCTTTTTGTTCTTTCAAGCGCGGCCAGATTAAATGGTGGCTGGGAGAGGCCAGCCAAACGAATGGACAAGGTCTGAAGGAGCCGGAGTGCTAAGGACTGAGACAAAAGCGAAAAGGAACCAATAGATTCCGTTTGACCGCAGAAGCAGTCTCCTACTCCGCACGCCGCCGCCGCCGCCGCCGCCGCTCCCGCCGCCGCCGCAGCCGCCGCCGCCATTGTCGCCGCCGCCGCTGGAGTGCTAAGGACACGTGGGCTGACCTCTCACAGCCACCAGTCAATCTGGCCGCGCCTCCTCTCCTGCGTGCACCTGCGTGCAGGCAGAGCCCTCGCTGCTGCCTCTGGCTCTGGCCAGGGGACCCGCTTCTAGGAACCCAGTCTCTCTGACCTGAGGCTTGCTTAGCAGGGGTTACTGAGTGCTTCGTAGCTGCTTCGTTTCTTTTTTGTGCTTGATGTTCTTCGTACTTCCCCTGGCCCCTTCTCGTCCTTTGTTCATTCTTTTGTGGGCTGGCTATTTCCAGCCCCTATCCTCAATGGGCGAGCCCTTCATATCCTGGAAGCGTCAGTTTCTTCTTCGAGTGGAGGGCGATGGCTGTGATTGGCCGGCCCAGGAAGAAAAGGAAAGCACGGCCCAGTTGACTTGTGGGTGTGAGAGGCCAACATGAGATAGTAAGAGATGACGGTGGATCCCCTATATTTATGAGGACTCTATAATAGAGATGGTGTAGTTGTACTATGCGTATCGATGCTCGATAAGAGCAGTCACATCTTTGACATGAATGGTAAGATAGGCGTATGCTTGAGATAAGTGAGACTGTAAACAAGAACGGCAAGATAACCAGATCTTATTAGAGTGACGCAAGCGTATATGCGCAAGATATTGCGGGGCCCTTGCAAAAGAGCTATACGGAGACTAGTGATGGTGATCCTTCCTTGAGATAAGCACAGCTGACGACATCCCTAATTATACGAGTAAGTGGACATCTGAGCACAGAGATGCAACGAAGATATCTTTCGTAAATGCTGCTGACGTAGAAGATATAATACACACCCCAAAAGCAGGCGCCAGATTGACTGGTTGGCTGGTGCCTCCTTCCCTGCAGCGAGCTACTCCGACCTGATGTTGCTCGCTCGCGGGTACTGAGCTTCCCTCTGCATCGTCTTGTAATTTGTAGTTTTGAGGTGTAGTCCTTTTTCGGCACCTCTTTCTTTGGCTTTTGGACAATGTCCATTCTTTTTGGGCTGGCTTTGCTAGCCCCTCTTCTCTGTGGGCGAGCACTTTCTTCTGTGAGAAGAAGTGGCACTCGCAAGGGGGGCAAGGGCTGTGAAACGCTAGCCCGAAAAGAATTGACAAAGGTTCGAAGGGGCCAAGAGGAGAAGGGCTCGCCCATTGAGGATAGGGGCTGGAAAAAGCCAGCCCAGAAAAGGATGAACAAAGGACGAGAAGGGGCCAGGGGAAGTACGAAGAACAACAAGCACAGAAAAGAAACGAAGCAGCTACGAAGCACTCAGTAACCCCTGCTAAGCAGCCTCAGGTCAGAGAGACTGGGTAACGCTGAGCAGCTACGAAGGGGCCTGAAGAAGCTATGGCAGAACGGGGGGAGGATGGACCACTCAGTACTTACGAGTGAGGAGCCTCACATCCGACAGACTAGCTGCTGGAAAGAAGCAAGCGCGGCCAGATTAACTGGTTGCTGGGAGAGGCCATCCCAAAGGAATGGACAAGGAAACCTTCTGTGAGAGGCCTGTCCAAAGAAGAAAGTGCTCGCCCATAGAGAAGAGGGGCTGGCAATGCCAGCCCGAAAAGAGTGAGAGAAAGGCGCGCGGTGCGCATGAAATTGAAAGGGAGGCCAATGCTAGCCTTACAAATGTCCTAAAGAAAAGAATATCCAAAGCTAAAGAAAGAGGTGCCGAAAAAGGACTATACCTCAACGAGAGAGAAGGCCAGCCCAAAGAGAAGGGGCACTCCCAATAGAAGAAGTGGCTCTCCCAATGGGGGCAAGGGCTGTGAGAAGCCAGCCCGAAAAGAATTGACAAGGTTCGAAGGGGCCAAACTACGAGCTAAGCAGCGACTGCGGGGCCTGAAGAAGAAGTGGCTCTCCCAATGGGGGCAAGGGCTGTGAGAAGCCAGCCCGAAAAGAATTGACAAGGTTCGAAGGGGCCAAACTACGAGCTAAGCAGCGACTGCGGGGCCTGAAGAAGAAGTGGCTCTCCCAATGGGGGCAAGGGCTGTGAGAAGCCAGCCCGAAAAGAATTGACAAGGTTCGAAGGGGCCAAACTACGAGCTAAGCAGCGACTGCGGGGCCTGAAGAAGAAGTGGCTCTCCCAATGGGGGCAAGGGCTGTGAGAAGCCAGCCCGAAAAGAATTGACAAGGTTCGAAGGGGCCAAACTACGAGCTAAGCAGCGACTGCGGGGCCTGAAGAGGCTATGGCAGAACGGGGGAGGATGGACCACTTAGTAGTTACGAGTGAGGAGCCTCACATCCGAAGGCATGCCTTACAAATGTCCTAAAGAAAAGAATGGACAATATCCAAAGCTAAAGAAAGAGGTGCCGAAAATGGACTATACCTCAACGAGAGAGAAGGCCAGCCCAAAGAGAAGGGGCACTCCCAATAGAAGAAGTGGCTCTCCCAATGGGGGCAAGGGCTGTGAAAAGCCAGCCCGAAATAGAATTGACAAAGGTTCGAAGGGACCAATTGAGGGAGGGGCCTAAGAAGCGCTAAGCAGCTACGAAAAATTTCGTGTATTTGAAACAACGAAGGCCAAATGGCCAAGTACAAAGGCAAGCACATCTTAAGACCTACATAATCTACAGTAGACTGACCCGCTCAGTAACCACAGGTCAAAACATAAAGGTCGCTAACCGATGCCTGGATACTAGATGGCAGATACGAAGTCCCTTCTGCCACCAACTAGAGCTCGCCCAGCTTTCTGGTGCAAAGCATTAGCCTGAGCACGCTGCAAACAGCCCGAAACTCGTCGTCGCAACAACGACAGATAAGCAGCTGGCAAGCCCATCTCAGCCGGGAACATATCTGCATGTCGTGTGTAGCCTAGATTGGCTATATTTTGAAGGAGAGTAAGGGAAAGCTACGAAGGGGCCAGAAGATGCTATGTCAGAACGAAGGCCAGCCCAAAGGAATGGACAAGGTCTGAAGGAGCCGGAAAGGAAGGGGCGCGGTGCGCATGAAATTGAAAGGGAGGCCAATTCTAGCCTTATAAATGTGCTGTTAACTGGGAAATGAGCTGGCTAATGGGGACACAAAATATCCCCGAGTAAGTAATATCCCCGGGAAAAAGAACGATGGAAGGGTCAGCTTGGAGAATCGTCGGCATTGGTCGAAACCGGCCCCTCCCCCTGTGCTCCAGCTCCAGCTGCCGCCATGGCCGTCGCCGCGGCGCTGGCCTTGGTGCTCGCGCTGGCACTGCAGGCGCCGTCAGGTGAGCCCCTCGACGGCACAGCCTGAATCCCCAATCCCAAACCCTCTGCCCAGCAGCGGCGGCATCGGCACTGCTGCGGCGAGCGCTGCGGCGATGGCCCCAGAGCTCGCTCTCACAGAGCGGCTGAGAGCGCCGGGCGCCGGTTCGCCGCCTCTGCCGCTTTCCTTGCCGCAGTGCTGGCGAACCCCAGTGTGCGCCACGTCAAGCGGGAGATTGAGGAGCGGTGGGAGAGCTTCGAGGCGGCCATTGAGGATCACGACCTCCACAGGTCCGCATGCCGCGCCGCACTCCCGCCTCAGCCACCGCCGCCGCCGCCGCAGCCGCCGCCCTCCTGAGTCGGCCGCCTGGTAACAGTGCCAATTTTCGGCGATCATGGCTGATTTTATTTACCACGTCCTAGCTTAATGGAAGGCCTGCCTAGGGCTCGGGGCATAGCAGAGAGCTTACTCTGCCAGTTTTGACTGTGCCACTGGACAGCGCGCTCTCCATCTTCGCGCCGACTGTGCTGCTGCTGCCGCCCGGAGCGCGCGCCCGCGTCCTTACGACCGTCGAGGAGAAGGTGGCGCTGCTCGGGGAGTTCCTGCACCACAAGCACAACGCGACGTTCTCGGTGAGACCCATGTCTTGCTACTCGCGTGCCGCTGCAGCAACTTCCGACCGTGTGACCCTGAGTCCATAAATGAGAGTACCTGCATTGCCCACTACCATTCCTGACGATCTTGAGGCTGCTTGCTCAAGAGCTTGCACAATCAGTAGATCGTTTCTCACGATCTGCATCCGGCAGCTCTTTTTGGGTTCGCATGCATTGTTGCCTCATTGCATGCTGCGGTCTGCGTCGCGCGTCAGGTGCTCATAGAGGACATCACTATAGCCAAGGTGCACAAATGGAGCAACGACAAGTACGCGGCCATCACTGTCAGCAGCTTCAATGTCACAGGGCACGTTCTCCCTCTCCCTCCTCCATGAGACACTGGCAAATTTAGCAATGCAGCATACGTGCCAAAGTTCGTGGCTGTCTTCCAGCTCCTTCAACTAATTTGCAGTCTCTTAGGTCACTTTCTGTCCTGCAGACAAAGAGGGCACCTCTCTTCTCATGACTGGTTGGCCTAACATTCTCATGCAGGCGTGAGAGTAATGAATTGCTGGACGCTGGCAAGTTGGTACAGAATTGGCAGAAGTTCCCCATCTGCACTGGTGATGGCAAGTTGTGCAACGATAGCAACGACCGCCGCAAGCGGTGGGCATTCACGTGGGCCATCTGGAACTCAGACTTCCCGCCAGCGCTTCCTCCGGCCCCTACTCCGGAGCCTGCGCCAGGACCAGAGGATGGCCCCTTGTACCACAGGCGTCACCGTGGTGACATAGACGAAGACGACCTGGAGGCTAGGGCGTGGGCTGCATGAAGTGAGCCTGCAAATGCCAAGGGCTCCACAGCAGATTCTGCAGAAGAGTAAGATATGTGAAGACACACAGGTTTACAGCTGGTGATGAACGTGGAGTCGGTATCCTGTTGTCAAGGACATAGTCCTTGACATGATTCAATGCATAAGATGCAAACTCGTTTTCTGGCGAATAAGCTGTTATAGCTGCAAGCTCATACAAATAAGATCACAGACTTGCACTATCTTTGTAGGTCAGGCTGGTATGCTTTGGCTCACGGCTAAGAAAAGCTGTGACGATAGGATGTGTGGCATAGTGAAGCATGTCTGCATGTCATCACAGTCAAGTGCAGGACAGTGACACAGGCCTGGCGGTCAGGTGATATTAGGCACTGATATTAGGCATGTTCTGTAATTCCAGTCAAGCCTTGCTGGTTTTACTTGCAACTTTAGGCAGGCAGCCATAACATTGCAGACCGAATGCCGAGTGAGGAAGCTTGCAAAGGCTGGACTTAAACAGCTCCTGCGTTTTTAGAAGCTCCAAGCACAACATATTGGTATTCTGCAATATTTTCTGCTCTGCCTGCAAAGGTGTTTATGATAGTAGGTGTGAATCTACCCGTGAGTTCATCAGCATTCAGAGTACTGTTTTGAAAGAAGTGAGGCTGCAATGAGGCTATGCGCCCATCCTCTGGCCCTTCACTTACAGAGGCTGGTGTCGTGCTGTATCTCATCGACGGCTTATTTGTATCGATCTGACTAAGACAGCTGACCTGGCTTGACGCGTGGCTTCCTAGGGTGGGTCATACGCTTTTGGGTGTGATTCAAGCTAAGGATGGAGGACCACTTCTCTGTCTTCCTTCCTCTCTCTCTCTCTCTTTCGGCGACCGCTCATCAATTGCGGACAATAACAACGACCGCTCATCAATTGCGGACTACATCAACAACGGAGCCACTACAAGGGCCAAAGCCCACGCGCGACTGCGGCCGTCAGAAGACCGTTCGAAGCGCAACGAGGGAAGCCCATCTGGAGTTACCTCAACCACCCACAAGACCGAGAAGGTGGGCGCTACAGAAGCGGTGGCGGGGCACTCGTGAAACGGACGGCCGAAGATGACCATCTTACGGTCGAGTCGGCCACTGAGACGGGTGACGGCCCGACAGCCGACCATCCAGCTTAGCCAGTAAGAGAGCAAGCGCGGCCAGATTAACTGGTGGCTGGGAGAGGCCAGCCCAAAAGAATGGACAGTAAGCGTAGTCAACGGCCGAATCTGGCCTATCAGGCAGCGCTAGGATCTTCGCCGCTGCCAGGCCCACGTCGGGGCAAGCGGCCTCTGCAAAAGAAGGGCTCGCCCATTGAGGATAGGGGGCCGGAAAAAGCCAGCCCAAAAAATAAGGGACAAAAAGGGGCCAGGGGAGGCACTAAGAAAAAACAAGCACAAAAAGAAACTCAGCAGCTATGAAGCATTCACTAACCCCTGCTAAGCAGCCTCAGGTCAGGGAGACCGGGTTCCTGGAAGCGGGTCCCCAGACAGTCTGCATAGCAGTCCATCTATGGCCCGCGCGTTGCACCTGCGTGCCGGAAGAGCCCACGCAGAGAGAGCCCACGCTGCTGCCCTACGGCTCTGGCCTCACTCGTAGCTACTGACTGAGTGGTCCATCCTCCACCCGTTCTGCCATAGCGCTTTAGCTCGTAGTTTGGCCCCTTCGAACCTTGTCAATTCTTTTCGGGCTGGCTTCTCACAGCCCTTGCCCCCATTGGGAGAGCCACTTCTCTTCTTTGAACATTGTCCATTCTTTTTTAGGCTGGCTTTGCCAGCCCCTCTTCTCTATGGGCGCGCACTTCTCTTAGCAGGGGTTACCGAGTGCATCGTAGCTGCTTAGTTTCTTCTTGTGCTTGTTTTCTTTAGTGCTTCTCCTGTCCCCGTCTCGTACTTTGTTCAGAGTTTTTTGGGCTGGCTTTTTCCAGCCCCTATCCTCAATGGGCGAGCGCTTCTCTGCTTTGCAAGTTTTACTTTCTTGTGCATCATTACGTGTCCTCAAGTGTTGGTTTTTTCTTTTTCGGCACCGTTTTGTGGCCGTTGTGGCCTGCTAATATTGTCCATTCTTTTCTGGGCTGGCTTTGCTAGCACCTCTTTTTCTATGGGCGAGCCATTTCTCTTGCCGCGGGCCACTTGGCCTCTCATCGGACTGTTATCTTTCAGCCTGGCCAACAGGATCGACGATTCCTTTCGGTTTGTTAAATGTGTAGTCTAGCACGTCAGTATTTGTCGTTATCTAGACTAATCGACGCCACTGCACAATCGACGCCCTCTCGCATGACACTGGACACACATAGCTATCAATGATTGCCTGCAACGACAATGCTCGCATGATCTCTGCTCTACTAGCAACCTTAGGTGCACTCTTATTGTCCTTCAACTGGCTCTCAAGCCAGTCGGAGTTGCTTGACAGCATCCGGTCAATGCATACAGACCATTGCACCACTCTCATTGACAGTGGCTCTCCTACATTTGGAAAAGGTAAACACCTGCATGATATATAGGTCAATAGCAGGTGCGACAATGTTATGACGCAAGCTATTATAATATATGACGCAAGCTATTACAATGTATGTAACAGAATTACGGTCACAGGCTATTTGCAGGTCCGCCTGGCCATTTGCAGATGCAATCCAAAGTGTACTGTTCCAGTCTTCTCTTGGGTGGCCACTTAAAAAGGCAAAGATGGAAAGTGTTAGAAGAAGCTGATTCTCCTTCTTTGCCGGTTTCTAAGCTTTCCTATACCATAGATGACATTGCGAACAGCAAGCCCTTAAACCAAGCACAAGTGTGAAAGAGTAGCAGGTTAGAGTTTTTGAAAGCAGTCACGTCAAACTGTGATACGCGACCCACTTTAGTACACCCAACATTTCACGACCAAATACCGCTGTACAGTAATAAGGTAAATTCTGCAGCAAGATAAATATCTCCACTTATGACTGTCACTCTGGGAAATGTGGTGTGGATGTGTGTACAAGCTTGACATATCAACATGATAGCCATTAAAAGTGAAACAGCTCCTTGCTATACGACATGACAGGAAAGATGTCTCCTTTATGACAATCAGGGGCATCGTAAATCATACAACAGTCAATATAAAGCATTGATCGGTTTTCTTTGCTCACTCGCTAAGCTAAAAGCAGGCTTTGTTCGGCTCTTCAGCACATATCAACAAGCTAGCAGTTTTGCAGCATTAAGGCATCACGCTGTGGATGCGGGGTCGTAGTTGCCATTGGGTGCGGAGCTGAAGCTGCCATTGCTCAAGTTACTCGGCTGCTCCACCTGTGGCCCACCGGCGGCAGGAGGGGGACCCGGCATGCCGCTGCCAGCGGGTGGGGGTGCTGAGGCTGGTGGCGGAGCGCCACTGCCGGGAGGTGGGCCGCCGTAGCCGAATGACGGCCCAGGGCGCGGGTGTTGTGGCTGACCCGGCGGCGACGGGCCGTACCCGGGGGCCCCATAGCCTGCACCATGCAGCAAAAGTTGCCTCAAGAAACGAAGCAATGATGTGCGACTTACAGATTCGGCAGTAACAGAATGCAATTTACAATTCAAACAACACCAGTACCATATTGGGTGGACTTTGCTAGTCGTGCAGTCAGAAGCCAATAGCTGTAACAGAAGCACTCCTGACCTCCAACAAAATTGAGCTCTTAGCTCTAGCATGGCATTAAGGTTGGCCTTACCGCCAGGGGGGCCAGGAGGTCCGCCATGCATGCCGTGCTGACCAGGCGGCGGCAGCACAGGTGGACGGATGCCGCCGGGGGACCCACCGCCGGGCACGGGCATGGGCATGGGCATGGGCAGCGGCATGGGCATCGGCCGGTGGTGGTGGTAGCCGCCGCCCATCGGCCCCCCCGGCGGCGGCGGCAGCGAGTGCAGGTGGTGATGGTGCGGGAAGCCGCCGCCGCCGCCGCCAACTGGCGCGAACGGGCCCCCCACGCCGCCTGCACTCAGGTGCTCCTTCACCTTCTGGTCGATCAGGCTCTGCGTCTGCTGCTCCTCAAACTGCTGGTAGTACTGCCGCACGTTTGCCTGTCCAACCAGCGCCCACACGACGACCACGGCACTGAGCAAGCTGAGGCTGCAAGCGCTCAGCGCGCTTGTGCCAGCAGCCCCAATTGTATTTCAACTAGGCGATCAATTGTACATACCATTGATCACATCGTGGACTTCAAGCTTCTCACATCAAGCTGTCACCCACACCTTACCAGGCCATAAAGCCCTTCGACTTCAAGACTGTGAGCTAATTGCAAATGAAGTGAAGACCAAGGCAACAAAGCCGACTGCAGCCAGGCTCAGGAACATGGGTGCAGCACAGTTTTGTTCTGCCTTGTACCCAAAATCATAGTGTGATAGATATGATACAGATCAAGTCGGTTGCCTGACCTTGTGCTTGTACCCGGCATTGTGCTGCTTCCGCACCGACGGCTGGCACACACAAAGAGAGTCCACGGCGCAGCGGGGAGTCAGAGCTCTGCTCGTGCACTGAGGGCTGCGCCCTCGGCGGCGCTGCCAAGCCAGGGCAAGGGAAGAGTCTATTGTAGGAGCAATTAACTTTCTTTACCACTATTCTTAAGGCTCTTCACAGCCGCTCTTTCTATATCAGCAGCCGCATTCTTTCCTGAGTTAGCGTCTTCCAGCTCTGCGACGCTTACCAGCGGACGCCTTGTGACATCCAACGTAATCATAACCCAATCCTAAACCCTGGGGGACCTCACCACTTGAACCCTGAACCCGTAAGCCGAGATCACAAACTCTTATCAGGCCCGCTGGACGCCGCGAGGCTCACCGAGTCGTGCGTCAGGTACGTGTCACAGTAGTCGCAGTAGTACCTGGCGTCAGCGTCAGAGTCACCGTCATCGTCAGCGGCAGCGGAAGCGGCACGAGCCGTCAGAGGCAGCGACAGCGGCGAGGCCTGTCGGTCCCGGTCCCTGGCGCACCTTCCGAGGTTCCCCGCCGGACGACTGCTCGGCCGTCCATGCCCTCGCCGCCGCAATAGTGCCGCCGGGCGTGCGAGCGCATTTCACGGCGCGTTTGGCGGCGGGTTTGCCGCGGCGCGCAGGCCAGGGCCAGGGCGGCGAGGGCTCGGCGGGCGAACCTCGGCATGGTGGCCGCAGCGCCGGCGTGCGCGCGTCCGCCGTTAGCTGATCCCCGACATGACAACCTCCCGCTCGACTTCCTCCGCCGTCGGCGCCGCAGCCGCCGTCGCCGCCGCCGCCGCCGCCGAATGCGGCACGGGACGCGCCGCAAGCGGCGCTCAGGGTCGGGGGCTTAGGACCTGCGGCTAGTCCATCCTTCCAAACCCTAATGTATTGGAGTTAACTAATTGATTTGTAGTTAAGTCGTTGAGTCTATGTATTAAAATATCCTGACCGAAATGCCGCCGACAAGAATCCACATATGTCGCGCTAAGCTTGCCTGTTCGGTACGCTTTTTGAGCACGGGGCACAGATGGATTCTCGGATCTCGTAAAGTACTCCGTAGACTTCGACATTTCAACATCATTCCCTCCGGAACTCAAACTGCCGAGCCCTCCATAACCGCGACCGGTTTTGATCACTTGTCATTCGGCGTCTCTCCGCGACTCGTGGCGCCGCCTGCGGCGCAGTCGCCGCCGCGCCGCGCGGGCCGTCGTGTGCCAAAGTAGCCCTACGTGGCTGCCCCCGCACTTGCGGCGGCGCAGCGTTGGCCATGGCCACGACGGCGGCCGCCGTCTCGGGGGCGGGCTTCAACCGCGCCGCGCACGTCGAATACCTTCGCACTGCGCTGGGCGGCCTCCCGACGCCGTACGAGGGCCAGGAGGTCAATCGCCTCACGCTGGCCTACCTGGCCGTTGTCGGCCTCGACGTGCTCGGCGCCCTGGACCAGGTCCCCTGTTGGAGGGCCAAGCCGTGAGCTCAACGCAGTGTGCTTCGATAACTGCAGCCGCCAACCTCATCTACTCAATCAGAAGAGCGGACAAGATAGCAGGCCCCGGGCCGGCGCTGATGGGGCAGCGAGGTATTCTGGCAGGTCGACAAGGTGGCCGTCGAGGACTGGGTGTACAGCCTGCAGGTGCTGCCGGCGCCGCACAGCGAGCTAGAGGGGGACGCAGGTGCATTGCCGCAGGCAGAATCCATGTGCAGTGCTCCACCCGTCCACATTGCAAAATGTACGAAGACTTTGCAACTTATAAGCCGAATTCGCAGGTCGCAGATCAGCTGCCCAAGGCACCATGCAGCAGCTACTAGGCTTCCTGAACATCACTGAAAGAGCATGTCATTGATAGCAGCACCTTTCTGAAATACAGTGTAACATGCTTGAGTCCTCCAAAGAGTGGTGTCCCTGTGGCAGGCCCTTCCATAGTATACGGCTTCAGGGGATCTCCATCTGCAGGCATCCCTTATCGTGCAGAAGGCGTGAGTCGCTACCCTGCAGCTGGCTAGCTTGAGTTCCTACAGCAGAAACTGCAGAGATTGCTTAATTGTAGTACTTACAGGGTCAAGATTGTGCAAGGATATGCCTTTGCCTAGGCATGACTGGTATGACCAGACTATATCAAGATGCCTTTAGGAATTGTGCATGCAGGTGCTGAGCAGCCAAAACTAAGGCTGCACATTGATGACTTGACGTATATGCAGACGCACGCTTCAACGGAGGTTGACGGAGGAAACCTTGCCAACACTTATACAGCCCTTTCCATACTTGCCACCCTCAACTCTGACTTTAGCAGGCTGAGGAGGGCCTGCATTGTGAACACCATCCACAAGCTCCAATGTGCTGATGGCTGGTCAGGACTGCCTGACATCCTCCTGGCTGCACTCATGCGGCAGGCGTGACATATATGTACCCCGTAGACCTTGCCTAGTCTCCAAAATCAGAAGCAGGCCTTCACTGAGGGTGGTTGCTTTGTCTGCTCTCATATGTCCATACAAATATACAAGAAGTGCAAAGCAATGGCGCCGTCTTACTGGCACCTCCGTGCTGCACGTTTGCAACTTGATGTCTAGCATTCAATGCATCATCTTCAATATGTGCAGCTTCATTCCTGTCCTTGGTGGTGGCGAGTCAGACATGCGCTTCGTCTTCTGTGCAGGTCGAACTGTAATAAGACCTGCTCCTTTCATTTGAGGGCCTTTGGCATTAGTCAGAGATCAGCTACTCAACTGCCTGCTTCTGCAAAGTATTCTGTCATGCAGCACATGCTGACAGTCATTCTCTCCAAGCACACTGCCATCAGCAGATCAGCTCCAAGTTGTGTAGCAGTGCTGTGTATGCATTTTAAGAGTGTGGGCCAGTATGCTTTGTGTAATGCAGCTGCCATTTGTCACATACTGGATGGATGGGGCAGCATCCGGAGGGACTCTGCCATGTCGTTCATCCTAAAGAGCAAGGCAGGTGTATACATCATCCACGTCTCCTTCAGTAACGTGGTGCTGCTACTGCAGATTGCTTGCAAGACTCCTGTGTCTGACAGAAATTGGAATGCATGTCAACTGTATTGACCAGTACCGTTATGTTTGCAAATTCCAGTCCTATGACAGGGGGTTTGGTCTGAGACCTGGCTGCGAGTCCCATGGTGAGATGCCAGATGTGTCTGGGAGGATAGGGATTGAGATTTGCAGTATGGCTGAGTGGATGCAATCCCTGTTCTCTAATGTGAAGAAACTGCTCTGCTCTGCAAATGTCCTCTTCATGATTAGAGAGAGAGGATCTGAGAAGGTGACAAATTTCATGCTGTTCAATATTAGGTGGTGCTACATACTGTGCTCTTGCTGCCCAGAGGTTGATGACCTGCAAGCCCGCCACTATGGAAGACAGTGTGGAGCCTGGATCGGAAGCGAGCGCAGAAGCGCAAGCGCTTTGCCACATGCAAGAGCAACTAGAACCTTGTGTAAGTGCCAATGCGTGGGAGTCTATATCAGAGCGCACTGCTGAGCAGGCCAGATTCGAAGATGCACAAGGAAGCCAAGCCAGACCATATAAGGATGAACCTGCAGCTGGTTGCATTGAGCATTGGTTGGCTCAGTCAGTGTCAGACGAGCTCATTGGATGGTGCTTACAGGTCCGCTTTCTTCTTAGCACCTTCTGATTGTTTGAAGGAAGTAGTAGCATATACTTAGTTGCGATTCTTCTGTGGGTCGCTATTCCATATGCTTTTCTGTAGCTTGAAGGTTGATAATACTTGACTTTTACTCATGATTGAGTGTGCTCAAGATGATGTATAACGTAAGAACCTTGGTGCTGTACGGATGCTTATCACACAGAAGCAAGACAGTGATGGAGGTGGGCTCAAAGGGCGCACGAATAAGGATGCAGACTCCTGCTATTCTTTTTGGTGAGGCAGTATGATATTTTGGTCCTTTCTATTGATGCTGGCTCTAGAGCACACTCTATGTAGTCAGATTTATGAAGTCCTTTGTCCCCTTTGCAAGTGCATACAAAAGGCAAGGGAAATCTCACTCAGAGCAGAATGATGAGCCTTCCTCCAAGACTGTGGTGGCTCTATCATAGTGAACAGGAAGCTCCTGGTGTTTGATCTGTACCAGTGCTAGAGTTTGCCTTCGGAACATGAGCAGGATGTTCACTGGTGTGAGTCAACTTGTGCACATGTCCATAGGGTTGGCGCCTCGCTCCAGATGCTGGGTGCATACCATTTGATTGACAAGGGGGCTCTTCGCAACTTCCTCCTGACATGCCAGAAGGTGAGCCACTACAATCTCGATGGTGGCCAAGGTAGCTTGGTCATTCTGTCATAGTATTATGTTAGGATTTCAGAAAGTTTGTATCATTTGCCGGTTGAGCTCGTAATATGTGCCGCACTCCACATCCTAGGCGGGTAGGAAGCGTGTAAACAGTCACCTTTGGCCCCTCCTTGCATGCTGCAATGTAACAACAGAAACAGGGTGCTGTTGAAAGGAGGGTTGCTGCACAGCAGGTTATGGAGTGTCAATGGCTGTGCTGACAGTCGTTGTTGAGTGAGCCAGCAGGAGAGTGGCGGCTTCAGCAAGTGGCCTGATGCACACGCAGACCTGCTCCACACCTTCTACAGCATCTGCGGGCTCAGCCTGCTGGGCACTCCGGGCCTGCAGCCTCTCTGCTGCGAGCTTGGCATAACTCAGCGAGCTGCCAGCTGTTTGCCGCGACAAGCTCTGCTTTTCGTGCCACTCGAATAGGTACAACATGTTTGCAGGCAGAGACGGTGTTAGCAGCAGTTGAGAGGTCTTCTTGGTGCCGCTTTTCCACCACAAATACCAGAAGCTGTATATGAGGGCTTGTGATTGCTGCTCTTGTTTGATATGCATCACATCTCCATGCGCTCCTGCTCTTTTAGGAAGTCATAGCACAGTGGATGAAGTTACCAAGTCAATTGCTTACTGGCAAATCAGTTCTAGCCATCGCAAGATCTTGAAGAAGCTGATGTCAACTGCTCGTGTCGTGTCGTACTGCAATAAAATCCAAACGAGGAAGGTCGGTGACCGGTTGCAGGGACAATACAGGGACTGTCGTTGCCAGTTCTCTGAACTGCATGAGTTTTGTGTGATTGATACTTGAATGCCATGTGCAGAGATGTCACATTGGCCGAGAATACTGATGACAGCATGGACCTCATCTTGAAATAAGGAAGGAGCATGTCACCCAAAAAGCCGCCCCATTTATAAGGACGAGATCAGTATCATCTTTTTGAGGTATAAGCAGAGTGTCATCCTGCATGAGCGATATTGTTCTCGGGCTATTGGAAGCTCCTGGAGCAGAAATGCCCTGGTTCAATGCTTGTCCTTATCAACGAGCAGAAAGGCAATGTTTTGTCACTAGGGACAGGCAAAGCAGCCAACTTGCCCTACATGAGCATGCTCATTCGGCTCCTGACACTCTGCACTTGTACCATTGCACAGTGTCCAGTTGCCTTGCAACTATGTCCAAGAAGCGATGTGCATGAAGGCATTGTATTGCTGATCGTGTTGCTGTTTGAGGAGAATCACGTTGCCAGATTTTGGTGCAGTCAGATTAGCCTTCTGGATGACGTCCTTTTGAGCTCTTACCGGCTCCTCTGTCACGTCTTCATAGTCTGTGAAATGGCTTTTCACAGCCCTCGCCCCCTCTGAGATTAGCTGCTTCTGATTTTGGGCTCGCCTCTAACAGCCATCGCCTTGTTTAATTTTGGCTTCTCACAGCCCTCGCCCCCTTCGAAAATAGCTGCTTCTGATTTTGTGCTCGCCTCTAACAGCCATTGCCTTGCTTAAGTTTCTTAGAGCTAAGTCGGTGAGCCGCCTCTGCAGCCAACGGCCTCTGCTTGGCCTGCCTGACCCCTGAGTTTCCTTTAAAAGGTTCGAAGCATGGCTACTCATCAAAAGCTGGGGAAAAGCTGAAGGGTGAGCGCGCACGATCGTCATCTGCGAGCTCCCGTGTGCCATTTTGTTTGTGTATCGTTCCTGTTTGTGCATAAAGCATCAGAAGGCGAGATTAATCAGCGATTGGCCATTTTGGCCTTCGTTTGTTTCATATATGCACGGAAACTCTCTCCAGTGGAAAAACCCTTGCCGAACCCTAAACCTAACCCCTCCCCATCTTTCCCGGGGGGCCGCCGCCGCCGCCGCCGCCGCCACCGCCGCGGCCGCCGCCGCGGCCACCGCCGCCGCCCGCCGTCGACGCCGCAGAAGCCGGATTCTTTCCTCAGCGCGGTCTTTGCATTCGCCGCGAGGCCGCCGGCTCCTGCGATTCGAGAGGCGCGGCTGGGCGTCGGCTGCCCGGTGCGGCCGCCATGGCTGGCCGCGGTTGCTAGCGCCGGGCCCCTCCCGCGGGGCTCGGCAAGGGCCGCCGCCGTCGGCGGCGGCGGCGGCGGCAGGCCCATGGGCCGCAAGAAGTCACGGCCGCAGAGCTCGGCGGGCAACGGCGGCGGCGGCGGCGGCAGCGGCGGCGGCGGCGACGGCGGCAAGGAGGCGAGCGCCGAGAGCAGCCAGGTAATTGCGGGCCTCCGCCGTTACTTCCGTTAACACGGCCACCGTTTTGGCGCCCCCCCGTCAAACTTCTCCTGAAGCTAAGGCTCCTCTGTCCAATCTTGTGATGCGGGTGCAGCTCGGGCGGATGGACGTTGAGCGCGGGGCGGCGGCCGAGGCGCCTCTCCGCCAGGCGCCTGCGGCCGCAAACGGCGGCCATCTGACGGCGGCGGCGGCGGCGGCGGCGGCGGCCAACGGCGACTCGGGGCTCACCAGCTCAGACTACTATTTCGACTCGTACGCTCACTTCGGTGCGCCCTGAGGACCGTCAACCGTTATGTGGGCGACAAGCGTATAATCTTTTTGAGAGTCCGCCGGCTCTTTGTGCAGCCTTTGCCTCGACCACAGGGCCCACATTGGTAAATTGCATTGACTTCTACTAGACAACAAACCCTTAACCTTCAAACTCTATATCCGAGATCTAAAACCCTAAAACCTTGTCATGCGATCACTGTCATCTATGAAAGATCGGACTATGCACTACATGCTATGTGCAACGACCATGTTCCTTGGCCCATGTTGGGTGCGGCCTGTCTGTCCTGGCCTGCACGTTGCATTGGTTGTGCCTGTAGCGCCTCTTGACCAACTGTCATGCCGCTCTTGTGCAGGCATTCACGAGGTACCCCGCCCCGACTTCAGCTGCAGCCCTGAGGCAGTACATCTTTAGTCAAACAACTGGCTCGCTCAGGCTTCCACTTGGCCCTGAGTAGATCAGAAGTACTACTTAGTGCATTGGTTTTGTGCGACCTCAGCAACAGTATTGTATATTGTATCATGATGGAGGACCAGGGTCTGAGCTTTCAGACAGGAACAACGACTGATAATGTCAACATGCATCATTTGGTTTCGAAATTGTGCTGCAGGAGATGCTCAAGGACTCAGTGCGCACAAAGGCTTATCAGGCAGCTATCTACCAGAGTGAGTTCCTGTTCCGTGACAAGGTCGTGCTGGACGTCGGCGCTGGCACTGGTATCCTCTCTCTTTTCTGCGCCAAGGCTGGTGCCCGCCACGTTTACGCTGTGAGTTTACCATGCTGTACATCTGGAGATGGCAAGAATTTAGTAATGCAAAGTACTAGAATCAGCTGCCAGTGACAGTAGCTGCTCGCTTGCGAGAGGCAGTTATACTCCATCTGACGTTGATAGGGCACAATTTGCAGCTGGAGTGCTCGGACATTGCCGACACTGCCCAGGAGATCGTCCGAGCAAATGGTTATGAGCAAAGTATGTTGACCCTGACGCTTGCATGAATAAGTTTCACGGTCTGAGGAGTCTAGAGTCTGCCAAGCGGTATAAGGTCTTATTGCCTACATGAGTGCCCTGCTTAAATTCTTCTTTGCAACATGTAGCAAGCTCCTGATGAATTTGTGAGGTTCTTCATTTGCTTGAAGAAGTACAAATTTAGATTGTCAAGGGCACAGATGAAATTTTGCATCATCGTCATCCAGTTGTCACAGAGCTTAAAGTGCTCCCTGGTCAATGTTGCAGCAATCACAATAATCAAGGGGAAGGTGGAGGAGCTGGAATTGCCGGTCTCAACTGTGGATGTCATTATTTCTGAGTGGATGGGCTATTTCCTGCTCTATGAGTCCATGCTACACACCGTGCTCTTTGCACGCGACCGCTGGCTGAAGCCAGGCGGCCTTGTCCTGCCTGACAAGACCTCCCTCTACCTCACTGCCATTGAGGATGCGCAGTACAAGGAGGAGAAGATACACTGTATGAACCTAGCCCTATCAGCAGTGCTCCCTCATAATATCAGCAGATTTGAGACCTGTCCCTCAACTCCCACTCATATTCTTCTCCATGTGTACTTGACTGCATGTACTTCTGTCCCATCCTGCACACGCTCAGTTCTGTATGAGCACCATGTTACTGCATGCACAGATCGTCTGTGTCTCTTAATGTGGGTGCAACTACATACACATATATATATATATATATATATATATATATAAGCACTGAGCTCTCATTTGACATTGTGTATGTAACCCATGAGATATGTTGTCAGACATGAAAGCGTCATTGCTTGGACTCTGTGGCTGCAGACTGGGATTCAGTGTACGGCTTTGACATGAGCTGCATAAAAAAGCAGGCGATGCTGGAGCCGCTTGTTGACAATGTGGACCAGGAGCAGATTGTGACGCGGTCCTGCCTGCTCAAAGTTGGGGTCACCACTGTCATCAAACATCTTAGTGATTTCTGAGCATCTTGTAAATGTTGTGCTTCAAATTTTGTATGTTTTGGTTGTCAAGCCTAGGCAGAGGCAGCGCCACTGAGTGCTGTGCTCTTTGTTCTCCGTAGACGTGCACTCAACAGCACCTCTTGTTTGCATGCAGACAATTGACATTTGCAA
Organism: Spirogloea muscicola; assembly: GCA_009602725.1. Lineage (NCBI taxonomy): Eukaryota > Viridiplantae > Streptophyta > Zygnematophyceae > Spirogloeales > Spirogloeaceae > Spirogloea > Spirogloea muscicola. The sequence goes on from WELB01000245.1 coordinate 155,031, forward strand.
GATGGCCGAAGGTGACGCGTCGTTTTCTGCGCCCTTCAACCTGGTGGCTACTCGCAATGACTTCATCCATGCATTGGTTGCATACTTTGATGTATCATTCACGCCGTGCCACAAGCAAGTCTCTTTCTCAACAGGTATTATTTCTGGTTGCATTACAAGTGATTATACAGGCTCTTACCTCTCAGGGTCTTACATCCCCTATTTGTCCTTTATTATATAAGGGACTTGATAATATTGTTACTAGTGTTATTGATAATATCTTATGTTGGTGACTCGCTGCAGCAGCCTTGGTCTCGTATGCTGCACTCAGTGCCACGCCCAATTGTAGTGTACTTTAGAAGTCCATCATCATTGGCTCCTATTTGTCCTATTGGATCTTGAAGGCGGGTCCAAAGTCCTGAACTGTTGCTGTTGGCAGGGCCGATGAGCCGGGCAACGCACTGGAAGCAGACGGTGTTGTACCTGGAAGACGTCCTCACCATATGCAAGGGAGAGGCACTCACGGGCGTGCTGTCGGTTGCGCCCAATGCAAAGAACCCTCGAGACTTGGACATAGGTGTGCAGTACTCGTTTGATGGGCTGCGGAGCCAGGCCTCAAGGACACAGCACTATCGAATGCGATGATCTTATATTCAAAGTCTGCAGCGTAGCTGCACTAGGTGTCTTACTCAATTTTCCTCTCCAAGATTCGACATCTCCGCATATTTTGTGGAGTTCGAGCGAACTAAATGTGTCCCTGTAGCTTTGTTCTGTTATTTATGGTGGTCCATCTTCATTTTAGCCCTGTGGTTGGGAAGTCCGAGCAGATTTTATGCTGTTGCAGCGCATGTGTTGACGCGGCAAATCAAGTGTCCTTCTTGTCAGACAGTCAAGAGTAGCTTGGTTGACGTCTCTGATGCCTTTGCGAGGTTGAGTCGTTAATTCCATAGTCGCTCCTATAATCGTCCTCCTCCACACCCACTCCCCCAATAACCGTGGCCAATGTCTTGCCCAACTATTGATGGACTGTGTCGAGAATCTCCTGTTGACATTTACTTATCGCAGTTTTGGTGGTCCCAAAGCTTCCGTGTCGTTCCTCCCGTGCTTTTTAAAATAAGCATGTGCTTTGGAGTTGCACGTCAGCTACTCACACTCACAAACCCCATCATCTTAAGCTCACCGTGCAAATTATCATCTCGACCATTACCCGACATCCTGGTGGAACGCATTTGCAGGATGTCTACAGTCCTTTCCTATCTAGGCTTAGATAGACTCTTCCAGTAGAGGGCAACTGCTGTGATTAGCCAGCCCAGAAAAAGATTGTACAAAGTATCCAAATGCTGATGCACATGGAAGCCATAGCCGAGGCTCCTCCCTAGTGGCCCTCCGCCGTCGGCGCCGCCACCTGCCAATTGGGCGCCCTTTGCTTCGGCTAGTCGCGCCAGCAGTGGCTCTCAACCAAAACCCTAAAGCCCGTAACCCTAAAGCATAAACCCCTGACCCCTTGACCCTAAACCCTAAACCCGAAGCAATCGCCACAAGTACTTGTCGAGAGGAGGGCGGACAATGCGCAGGGTGGCGGCCGTCTGCGGCAATTGGCCAAAGCCAGGCGCCCACAATGGCGCAGCCTGGCGGCGGCGCCCAATTACCGCCGCAATTACTGCAGAATTAGCAGTAGCATGTCGTTTGCCTGGCTCGGATTTAGCTCCATGGCTTCCGAGAAGCCCAGCAAGGCTGAGCCGACGGGTCCACAGCGGCGAGCATCGCCTGGACACGGCGGCCTTCGGCAGCTTGTTGCCAGCAGCGGCTGATGCTGCCAGTAAGGTGCGTGCTGCCTCTGAGTTGCTGCAGGGCTATCAGGGATTTGGGTCCCAGATTTAGTTTTGGAAAATTGGGTTATCAGGCACAGAATTCTGCTATGGTATCAAGACTCATGAATTGTGCAGATGTTGTATCGCCCAGCTGCTTGCTCCAGGCCGAATGTGCGTCTGGCAATGCACCGAGCAGCTCTGTGGGCTTCCTGTCTACTGAGCTGCTGCTGTCCATGCAGTACCTCATGAAATGTTAAGTGCTAGATTGCAATTCAGGAAGCTTGAGTGAAAATGATGGCCAATATGACGTTGCCAAGGTGCAGCAACGAGTTGCATTGTGGCAGCTCTGACTCCTTCCTGAATTTTGAGCTTGTAGCACAGCTGCTCCACTTGCGCAGGTGGGTACGCCTCCGCCCTTCTCTAAGGTCCTTGTTGCCAACCGCGGCGAGATTGCATGTCGCATCATGCGGACGGCCCGGCGGCTGGGCATCAAGTCGGTGGCGGTCTATAGCGACGTCGACCGCGCGATGCCGCACGTCCACATGGCAGACGAAGCTGTCTGCCTGGTGAGGCTCAGAAGCACCATACAACTCCTTTGCTGCCAGCTCTGACGAGGCCCTGATAGCTCCTATCAAATCCTCTATTAGCTAACACGCAGCCATGACTAGCATTGACTCAGTCTAGAATAGAACTGAAAGATATGTCCAATTGTGATTGTCAACCCTTGATTTGAAAGCTTGTCATGTGAGTCTATTAAGCAAGTCCTGAGTTAGCGGGCCAAGCCTAAATCTGCGTGTGCAAGATTGCTAGGAAGGGTCTGAAGTCGTGTAGCTGAGGCAGATACCTGGCTGTGGAATATATTGTAGCAAATGTCGGCTTTCCTCTTGCAGACTGAATCTTCACGCTATCACAACCAGCTAGATTATCAACACTTAAAGCAGAAAGAAATTGAGAACTTCTGCCTAAACAGCATAATATCCAAACCTTCATGCTAGACCTGAGAAGTAGCTGACGAAGCATATGTACGACAAACAAGTCTAATAGTCAAAGGACGGGGCCTGCTGGCAGGGCCCTGCTCCAGCTGTGCAGAGCTATCTAAATGTTGATCGACTCGTGGCTGCCGTTCAATCCACCGGCGCTCAAGCTGTGAGCCCTTTCTCTTTTGGTCTCATGCACAGTACAGATTACCTTTTGCTCATAATCTCCTGGCGCTTACTGGCTCATGCTTTGCCAGGCACGATCACAATGAGACTGATAAGGATAGCTGTCGAGTTCTTATTGTAGACAACCCACGTTGCGCGGTTGCTACGATCAGCTGCCATTTCTTGTGATGCTTGCAAACGGGGTGCTCCAATTTCCTGCTTGGACAGGTGCACCCTGGCTATGGCTTCCTTTCAGAGAATGCATCCTTTGTGGAGGATCTGGAGGCGATGGGCGTCGCATTTGTCGGGCCCTCTGCGTCTGCCATTGCTGCCATGGGCGACAAGGTTTGGCTCCACAATTCTCATAATGATTGTGCCCTTGGGTTGGCAAACAGACATGCTCTGCTCCTTGAGCCCCGCACTTTACAGGATCAATGTACACATCAAGGCACTGAAATGCAATGTGTCTGTCTGCATTGAAGACTGACGTGGTTTTGTGAAGCTCTGTGGTGTTGCGACTCTTGTTCGCTTCTTCATCCAGTCACTGTTGCCTTGAGGGCTTATACAAGCTTGCAAGAAAGTGCATGTGCGCCTGGCCAGCTTGACCTCATTGCATGAACAAGCGTTGAATGCAGCCATCTTTGGACACTGTTCAACATACTCTTGTGACTTCTTCCAGATAGAGAGCAAGAGGCTCGCTTTGGAGGCGGGGGTGAGTACCATACCCGGCAGCGCAGAAGTCCTGACCGACCCTGACCACGCCGTACAAATAGGTATCTGTGATAGCCGTAGAGAATCTTGACCTTCACCTGTGGTAGACAGATGGACATTATAGACTGGCTGCCAAATCTCTAGATTTGAAGTGAGCATGCTCAATTTAGGCATGTTGTTGGCAGCACACATCTTTCTTGATGCTGCAGTCGTTGTACTGCCGCAGCAAAGATGGTGGGGTTTCCAATCATGCTCAAAGCTTCGGCTGGAGGTGGTGGCAAAGGCATGCGTGTTGCCAGGTCACTTTCTCTAAGTGTGCTACTTCAATGAGCAATCCAGAGACATATAGAAACAAACTAATACTTAGTATATAGAAACTATATACTCATCATTGAGGTGTCTGACCGAGACAGCCGTGGATACAACTTCAATAACTCTACAGAAGTTGATGGGCTTTGTAGGCTCGATGATAGTCAAGCAGGCCATCATGAGCTCTCTATGCCATGCTTAAAGTATACCTTTGTGATATCACCAACAATGAAGCCTCGGTCGTTGTACAGGAGCGAGGAGGAGGTGAGAGAGAGCTTTGAGCTGTGCCGCGCGGAGGCGGAGTCCAGCTTTGCTGATGGCCGCATCTTCATTGAGAGGCGAGATTGATTAGCCTTCTGTCTGCCAGCGTGACAGCAGCGAGCGGGTAATGTCCTTGTGTTGTGAATGTCATCAAATCAAGAATATTCGCAAATGAAGTGCAAGTGGCCACCTCAGCTCAGCGATGCCCATGCAAGAGTACTATGGACAACTAGACTGACGGGCGCTTGAGCTGTTGCAGATTCATTGACCGGCCACGGCACATTGAGATCCAGTTAGTGGGCGACGCACATGGCCACGTGGTCAGCATTCTGACAGACTGGGCGTGTTTTCACGTCCATTGCTGCTGATTGATTTGGTTGAAGAGCATACTGCCTCACTTGTTCTCCTCTTGTAGACCTTCAATTGAGCAATTGCTAGTCCCTTAAACGTATGGGCCATCATCAATATCATCCGTGAGATATGTGCCTTATGAGATATGCATAGGCCTTGTGTCAATCTAGCCTTCTTCCTGGGTTCAGCAAATTGGAAATTCCGACGACTTTGACTGACCACATGGACTTTGAATGACTCTCAATGATGAATACTGTGAGAGTGTGTTTGCAGGTCTACCTTCCAGAAAGAGAGTGCTCCATCCAACGACGGAATCAGAAGGTGAGATGATCATATTGCAAGGGACCAATGCCGAGTGCTGCCAGCAAGAAGTTGCACTGTGCACTGCATCTAGAGATACCTGTGGAATGGCCAGCTCCTGTGACTTCTGACCCTCCAAACATTATCTGGTGCTTTAGACTTAGGGACCCACTTTAATGTTTATGATCAGCTCCAGATCTCGGGTATACATTGCTTTTGTTTTGCCAACTTAGAGTGCCATCAATTCGCGTCTCTGAAGTGAAGGTGGTGGAGGAGGCCCCATCAACGTTTCTCCCTCCCGACATTCGCAAGGCCATGGGCGAGCAAGCCGTCCTTCTCGCCAAGGCTGTGGGCTACAAGTCTGCTGGAACCGTCGAGTTCCTCATGGACAAGGACAGGAACTTTTTCTTTCTCGAGATGAACACGCGGTTGCAGGTGCATACAACAAGAGGAATCTGTAACCACAAACATTCACGCGCGATTATATTTTGCTTGTGATGGCTGTTGTGAGAGCAATGCCATCAAAGGCCATCTGCATCACTGGGCCTGTCTAAGTAAATGTCAATTTAAAGCCATGCAATCCACGATATCAATCAAGTCTGTCATCCTTGAACAGGTGGAGCATCCCGTTACCGAGCTAGTCACAGGCTTGGATATAGTGGAGATCATGTTTAAGGTACTGCAACCTGCTCCCTCTCTTGTCATTCTGCACTGCTGGGAGGGCCAAGGGATGAAAAATCAGTTCCTCTCTCTTATGGGCTTTGCTTCAGACAAGCTTAGATGCAACTTATGACTCCTTGATATGTCTCCTGCTGCTTACTCCTGGGCTATGCATGATATTGTGGATGAGTTTGACGCCTTTACATGTAGTCAATGTATAACAAATTAGATTCCTTCTCAATTAGGCCTACCTTTCGGGACAGGCCCTGACATACTTCAGACTCCTCGGGGCTGCTCTAATCATCATGGCCAGGTAGCGGCAGGAGAGCGGCTACAGCTGTCACAGGAAGAGGCAGCCGTGCCTCGGGGCTGGGCGCTCGAGTGCCGCGTGTATGCTGAGGACCCCTGCCGCAACTTCCTCCTGTGCGGGCGTCTCCACTCCTACTTGCAAGCAGTAGACCAGATGAGACGCAAATCTGATCATACGCCAACGAGATTCTCGATCACCTAATAATTTGAGCTGGAAATGCGATGCAATTGTAGAGTCCTGCAAGTCTTCATAAAGCTGCAGCCACAGGCTTGAGGACTATCTGGGCTTAATCTGCATGTTCAATTGTGCACATAAGCTGAAGTTCTGACCTTGCAAGTCATTTAGTGCCCACATGACGAGTTGATCAAATGCCTGCAGAGAAGACCATCTCTTGTGATAGTTATTGCATTTTGCCACTTTGCATTGTCAACTTGCAGAACACAAGGAAGGTTGCAGACTTACATGGAACCAACTTCTGAGACTCCTGATGAGATTGTGAGAGTGGACTCGGGCATAAGGGAGGGCTGCTCTGTTAGCATTCACTACGACTCACTCCTCTCCAAGGTAAAGCAAAGTCCTGGCAGTCTGTTAAGGGCTACATCGTGGAACTGTGCCCCTTGAGCCATATATAGTAGCCAAGTTACACCAAGTAATAGAGTTGGGACGCAAAGCATTTACAATCACATGCAGTCTCCCTGTTTCATTTGATGATTCTATTCCCTGCATGAATGACAGAATTTCTCAAATATGAAAACTGCACATGTGTGATTCTGCACAGCTCATCACTTGGGGCCCTGCTAGAGAATCAGCTATCGCTTCAATGGAGGTAAAACACAAAACATTTGTTGTGGCTCACTCGCTGAAATGGGTTTTGCCATTTCAGCAACTACCAAATCATGTCGAAGTGCTTTTCACGAGTTGCGTAAATTATGTACATTATGTAGCTGCAGGTCATAGGGCAGGAGTGCAGCAACCTCTTGCTGTGACTTCTAGAGTACTCTGCTCACATCATCATCATGAAAAGGTCTTGATCTTGCAGCAAGTTGCTCCCCTTTCAGCGGGCGTTGGACAGCTACGTCATTCACGGCCTCAACCACAATGCATCCTTCCTCAGATCTGTGGTATCATTGCAGGTAAGACATCTATTCAGTATGCTGTACTTATAGTTCCTTAACAGATTACCAAGAATATCCTACAAGTAGTCTCTATATCATGTAAGCAATTCTATGAGTTTCTACAGCTTGATACTCTGAATACAAGGGCTGTTTGGTGGTGGCAATCGGTGCTTCTCCTCTACACTTCTTTAGTAAAGAGGTTCAGCTTACTGATGCAGGACTTCAAGGCCGGCAATCTCAGTACCAAATTTCTTGACGAGCACTTTCCAGATGGGTGGAAGAGCTCGGGCTTATCTCCCAAGCAGAAGGTAGCAGATTGCATACCATGTTCGTTTAGACAGTATCAGCCTGACAGTACACCATGCGCAAGGGTCATCAGACTATGATCAGTGAGAGTTGACCTATGACATTATGACATCCTCAGCCTCGATTACAACTTCTTTGGAATGGGTTTTGCTGACATGTTTGAACATGAGCTCTGCCGCATCCTGTATCTGTCTGCAATATTGGTAGTCAGAGTAGCGTGCAGCAGAGGTCTACCTCATTGTGAATGCTCTGTTGCACTGACACTTGGATGCAGGAGTTAGAACGATAAAGACTTAATTATCGTGTCAGGTCTGTTGATGCAGGATGAAGTCATTGCTATTGCCACGCTTCTGCGTGTCACATTGATGCATACAAAGGGGTTGAAGCTACCTTCGCAGCAGGAGCTGCTGCAATTGGTTATCTCCATTGCTGGCGAGGACGTCACTGTGACAGTGCAAGCTGGCGAAAACCTGTACAGTCCGCAGCTGGTACTCATGCATTTTGCGATTCTGACATGGGGTCAAGAGAGTCAGAGGGCCAGAGATGTTCTGGTCGCACCTTCTCTCTGCATGTCATATTATAAAACATGATATGAAGTAAGAAATGCAGACGAGATTTTGTGCTTGAGATAGAATGCAGTGGCCGTGGATTTGCATATAGGCTGACATCAAGAAAAAACTGTGAAGTAACTTCCGAGATGTCCTTGCAGTAGTGTCGTGACCATGTTACCTGGAGTGCCATGGTCATACTTGCAGGAAGTGGAGATAGGAGGCCGCCATTACAAGGTCAGGGAATCAGTCAAGCAGCTCAAAGGCAGGCCGTCCTTGGTCGTGGTTGCCATCAACGGCAAGGAGGCCACCTGTCAGATGCTGAAGAGGCTTCCTCGTGGGTTTCGCCTCCTCTATGAGGGTGCTGAGGTAGTTACAGCCGCAAAACAAAACTTACATACATCACCAAACCTTATGGCAGCTTGCCCACATCGTAGTTCCTAGACTAGTTCCATCCTGAGCTTTGCATTCCGGGTAAATACCAATTTGCTAGATATCGTACGTGCATGTGAGTGGAGGTGGTTCCTGAGGTGGACTGGCTTGTGGTTGACGCAAATTTGTTGCATTCTGGAATCATGAAACGAACTGAATGCCTTCTATGAGCTTGGGAGTACTGGCCTGGCTACTTACTGTTTCCTGATTTATGTCAATATGTCTCTTGCAGATTGATGTTCTTGTTCAGACTCCTTTGCAAGCCAATCTGTCTAAGCACATGCCTCCACCCCCTGTCACTGATTATAGCAAGGTCTGATCCATTATAGTTGAGGTTGCGCTGTGGCTTCTACTTAATGGCAGCATCGGCAGGTTGCAGTTGTGATGAATTGAGATGCATGGCCTTCCTATCTCATTGAATTGATAAGTAGTGATTGACTGTCCCCTTGACTCTAGGTTCTGCACTCGCCAATGCCGGGTTACCTTGTCAAGATATCTGCCGAAGTTGGTCAGGAGGTACTTTCAGCTAATCTGCATATTAGGCACTGCATGAGGCACCATGTACTCTTGTGGGCTAGCCGTGTTCAGCAACTACCCTTGCTTGTGATGCTCAAAGCTTGTCATGATGTGCATCAAGCAATCAGATGGAAAAGTTACTCAAATGGGAAATATCACTGGATACCATGGTGAATGCAGGTGATGCAAGGAGACGAACTCGCGGTAGTCGAGGCGATGAAGATGAGGAACGTGCTGCGATCGGAGCAAGCGGGCATTGTTAAGAGAGTTTGCGTTGAGACGGGGTGCATCTTGAGCATTGACCAAGTGATACTTGAGTTCGAATGAGGCACTAACTACCAACTGGCAAGGCCGGCATCTGTAGCGCCAAGGCATTGCCACTTGGGACAGCACCAGGTCCACGACTGGCCACCCAAGCTGCACCGCACCCCACAGCCGCCGAGCAAGTGTGAGGTTGACTGGTTATTGGGCGGCAGATATATTTTTTTATAATTGAGGTGACTGGAGATGGAGAGTTAGGTACTCGTCTATGCGGAACATGATTGACTTACACTGTGTTTCTCCAGAAAAGCCTTTCACATGGTTGCCTCAATCTACATGGAGGCAGCCACATCGCAATCCAGCCAAATGTACTCGTATCAGTTTCTACTATGTCGCATGAATGTGAGAGTTCAGATCTACTGTATAACTTTGGATCACCAAGAAACTTCAAAAAACACTTCCACCTGTCTGGTACATCCGACATTGTACCCTGATTGTTAATGATAGATATGTAATACTATTGAGGCTATCAGCTTTTCAAGTGGAACTAAATGATAACATTAGATACGTTCTCAATTCTTCCAAGGAAACCATGGGGAAGGCTTGGGAGGAATATTCACGCGGTTGACGGTCCCCTCCCAAGCAGTAAAAGCTCCTCGTGATGCTGAGGGCACTGACTGGCAAACCCTGCGACACTACGATTCTTACTGCAACCTGCGTGTCTGTGGCTGATTTATGGGGCACTCGGGCGCCTCAGGACAGAGGGCCTCCGACAAACAAAATTGTTCATGAAACAATTAGTGAGACTGAAGTTCGAGTTTAAATCGAGGAAATATAAAAGGAATTTCCTCCTGCAACGCCCCCACCAGGGACCTGCTGCATGCATGGGGCAGGACGTGGGCGCCCAGCTCGGACGTGGGCGCCCAGCTCAGGAGCTCCCGCAGGCCAGCCGCCAGGACGAGCTCCGCCACACCACGGCGCGGCGAGACATGGACGGCGGCTGAGCAGGCGAGCCAGCTGCTCCTGGCGGCAACGCCTGAGTTACGCAGCCGGTTTCGGCTGCGTAACTCAGGCCAGAGCCTGCCATGGCGGCCGAGGAGGTTGGCCGCGGTGGCGAGCAGCAGAAGCGGTGGAGCAGCGGGCTGCTGGACTGCACCAAGGATCCCAAGACGTGCTGCCTCGTTGCGTGCTGCCCCTGCGTCGCGTTCGCGCAGAACGCGAGGCGCATCATGCGCAACAGCCCCGACCCCGGCTGCCTACGTCCGTCTGCCGTGAACTTACATCCACCCTCTGCAGCATCAGCAGTCAGTGGTCACTTAGTACATGCATATGCTTAGAGGCGCTAAGGCCATGCCCATCAGAGATCTATAATGATCACACTGGAATTGGCAGAGGCATCGCTGAAACGCACACAGTAATTAGCTGAAGAGCTCGAAGCTGCAGACTCGAGACACAGCTTGTGAGAGAGCTGGCTGGCCAAGATGGTATTTGAGTTGCTTATAGGCACTCCGTTATCACTGATCGACTGCAGTTGTATCCTATGTATTCCATGCTGACAGTTTTCTGCATCTACTACTTCTGCCTGGGGGCTTGCCTGGCGTGCCCACTGTGCTGCCTGATCGGGCCGCCGGCATACTGGACGTGCTGCATCCCGTGTTACGCGTACCGCTACCGCCAGCGCCTGCGAGCCAAGTATGGCCTGCCCGAGGAGCCGATCACCGACTTTTGTGCTCACTGCTGTTGCCACCCGTGTGCCGTCTGCCAGGAGGCCCGTGAGCTTGCGTACCAAGAAAGCCTTGTGGGTATCAGCCCGCTCGACAGTGGACCATATAGCGGCGCAAGCTATGGATATGCATGGCCGGCTGTGCCGCCGGCCGTGGTCGTGGAGGCCGTGCCTGTGCCAGTGCCCGTGCCACCGCCCAACATGGCCATGCACAGGGACTGGCCAGAGCCAGGCCTTGAGAGAGTGCCGGCAAGCACTGCAGATCAGCCAGCCAGGCTTAGAGATGCGGCGAGTGAAGCTAAGGGCAGCTCCGCTTGATCACTTTCCAGTGTCAGCACCCACACCCATATATCCTTGGCGAAGTGCAATCGGCACAAGAACGTCATCTTTCAACAATCAACCACCCCTGCTCGTCAATGCTAAACTCCTACATTCAAGCTTCGTGCTACTCAGGACCCAATCTGAGGTTCGCAAATGAGCTCATCCTTGACCATCTGCTTGTTTGCCTGGAGATGGTTTGATAGGTGCTTCCTGTCAACGAAGAGTTGCTTCTTGGTTGTTACACCCTATCATAAGTCTTGGGGGTCTACCAACTGAAAGTAGGCCACTCAATGGATCACCAGCATCATGATCAATCAATGGCAAGGAATGTGTAATTAACCCTCTCCTTTGATTGCTGAACTTCCAAGGAGTCTGACATGTTAAGAGGTACAGGGAGCCAGCGAGCAGCGGCAGCTTAGGTGCCACGATCTTGCAAATTTACTTCATCACAAAGTCTGCTGATGCGAGAGTTGACTAACTTGCAAATTCTATGTCTGTGGGCCCCTCTCAGCACTTCGGGGCCCTAGCACATTTCTCCGCAGCTGGCCAGCTTGTTGACCATGCGGCAGCGTCCTTGAAGTACAACCTTTGTGAGAGCTTAAGTCCTGTTAAGGCAAGACTTGTTGCTGTCCAACTCTGACTAGGCGTTAGACGTTCACGTATCGTCCTGAGGTCCCACGTTGCCGCTCTCGAGTTGGCCATCCTTCTGGTCACCAAAGATACGCTTACGGAAGTCCTCCACCATGAGCGGCAGCCCCTCCCTCAGTGAGACCTTGGGCTCCCAGCCCAGCTGCGACGTGGCCTTGGTGATGTCTGGCTTGCGCATGTGCGGGTCGTCCTGCGTGTTCTCTCGGAATACGATCTTGGCATTGCTGTCAATCGTCTGGCGCACCACCTGCTCATGCCAAGCACTCAAGATGGACTCATTGTGCCGCATGTTGCTGACATGAGTGGTATTTCCAGTTGGTATGCTCAAGAAACACTAGGCAAGGTGCTCTGTGACTAAGTATATGACATAAACAGCTAAGTCACAAGAGGGTTCAACTAAAAGGCTACCGATGTAAGGCATGTATTGCTGATTTCTGTTCGTCAGGCTCATTGCACATGTGCCAAGCTGAAAACCCAGCTTCTATTATCTCCAGCTGTATATCTAAGCTCATTGCATTTGCAATATAAGACACTAATAAGGACAACTAGATGCTTAGCTTCAGAAACCTTCAAAGCTCCAGGGCTTAAATGACCTCCGGCAAAGCCAACTAGTATCTTCATACACACAAGGACTAGCAAGAAGTCCATGATTGCTGTTCATACCTCTGCTAGCTCAAGCATGGTGAACTCCCCTGGGTTCCCCAGGTTGAACGGGCCAATGTGCTCGCCCTCCATGAGCCGCATCAGGCCTTCAACCTGTGCAATCACCGCCAAATGTTGAAGGTAAAACTCTAAAGCTTATGCTCTGCAGCAGGAGAGTAGAGCCTTACACGCTTACAGCTGAGTGCATAGAGTCTTCAGATAAACAGCTATGGAAGCAAAAGACCATGTAGGATAAGACTGACTTACCAGATCAGAGACATACTGGAAACTGCGAGTCTGCTTCCCGTCACCATACACAGTCATGGGCTCCTTGCGCAGAGCCTGCAGACGATTACTAGTACTTGTCATAAAGCAAAGTCTTGCCCATAAGCTCTGTCATATTGCTATAATTCCCATGACACGACACAAGAGCCCTGCCAGCATGCATTGGATGCTGACTTGCAATGCTGCTTGCGACTCATGGAAGGTCATACCTGCGCCACAAAGTTGCTAACCACACGTCCATCATCAATGCACATCCGGGGCCCGTAGGTATTGAATATGCGGGCAATCCTGACCTGCACATGTGCATATACACACAGATCAATGCAAAACCCTTGTCTGCTGCACTGCTTCCCTTCCTTTGTGTATGCCTGCCATAGCACTTGGCCACAAATTATCTTTGTCATTCACTACAGATTCCAACATATTGAACATGTACTTGGCGTTGCTGCTTTCAGAACCATGCAAGCATACACCACAAAGCATACACGGTCTTATCTTGTTCAGACATTGCGGCACCAGATGTTAACCGATTCTTCAATTGACCTAATCCTGTCAGAATGCACAGCTACTGTGTAATTGCCAGATTACTGAGCTCAAGGCCTAATTCCCACCTCCACATTGGCTCCTCTGTTGTAATCCATTGACAGCGTCTCAGCAACACGCTTCCCTTCATCATAACAGCTGCGAACACCTGCACGCCAACATTGTCTACCGATCAACTGTCGTGAAGAGAGTGACAGGTGCTGCAGAGGCTCTCTGTGCCTACTGCCTTCTCCTTGTTGATGTGGCAGACCAAGCAAGGCATGCCGGCGTAAACTGCTGGGCCATGCAACTGTTAGTGCAGCTGAGCACTATGTAATTTGAAGTGAGATGTAATACAAAGCTACCTCATGCCATAATCCTTGCCCACTCCAATTTGACGACTTTAAAACCTCATGTCATGAGCATGCCATAGGCTAACAACTGAAGAGTTCCTCAAGAGACAGCTTACTGCTGTTTACCTATTGGGTTGACATTCCCCCAATATGTCTCCTTCTGCGGATGCTCCAGAGGATCACCGTAGACCTCGCTCGTGCTTGAAATGAGGAAGCGAGCGCCGACACGCTTGGCCAAGCCAAGCATGTTCAGTGTCCCGACAACATTGGTCTTGTACAGTGGGGTCAAGGTCACTCCTTGGATCAGCCTCAAAATGCTGCCGCACAATTTGTCATTCAGCATGCATTAACACAATATCACGAGGAGGCATGGCATGGTCAAGCTCAAGTGGTCCCTAGCTATCAGATCCAAAACTTTGATGGATGACACTCGTTTAGCAATTAAGAGCAGTGCGGCTGGTGAGAGGGATATGATTGTCTTGACGGGGTTGAACTTGTAGTGCACGGGCGAGGCTGGGCAGGCAAGATGGTAGATCTGATCGACTTCCAGCATGAGCGGCTCCACCACGTCGTGGCGGATTAGCTCGAAGCGAGGGTTGCCAAAGTGGTGCTGGACGTTCGCCTTCCTGCCCGTGAAGAAGTTGTCGACCACGATGACCTGGATCGACATGATTGATATAAATTGAATTCAAGCTGCCATTTAATTACTTAGATCCATCTAGCAAGTAGAGCAAAAGGCGTCTGGATCCACAGCCATCACGAGAAAGGTATCACATCCTCAGTGGCCACTACAAGCATCCCCCAGATCAACATAATTAACAGATCTGACGATCTAAACCACAGCACGCCTGCTTGCAGAAATTTACTAAAGCATATCCATTGGCCCGCTAAGGGCCAGTCAAGCACATTGTCACGAGCAGCCGGGGCCGATCAGGAGCCTCACCTGATCGCCGCGCTCCATGAGGCGGTCCACCAAGTGGCTGCCAACGAAGCCGGCGCCGCCGGTGACGACGACGCGTTTGGGCGTGCGCCTGACGCTGAGCGGGATCTTGCCGGTGCTGAAGACAAGCGTCTGGACGGCCGGGTCCGAGACAAATCCGCCGATGCCGAGATCGCTACGCTCCATGGCGCCGCGCTCGTAGCCCGTCGTCGAGCCGCCGTTGTAATTGGCGGCCATTGGCACGGCGAGGCCTAACGAAGGCCGGGCGCCGTGAGGCACGAGGACGAAGAAGGCGGCGGAGATGGCCATGCCGAGGAGGATGAAGAGCAGGCGCTGCTCGCGGAGGAGGTACTCGACGAGCCGCGGCCAGCGGCCGCTGCCCCCGCCATTGCCGCCGCTCTTCCCATAGCCGCCGAGGGGCGCCCGCGGCGACGCCGACGCCGCGTCCGGCTCCCGCCCGCGGTACGACAGCGTCTGCATCCTGCCCGATCCGGCGGCGGCAAACCTACCTCACGGGTTGGTGGGTCCACCTGGGGAGCTGCGCCCGTACCAGATGGTCCTTTCTGTTAGTCATATTCAGGGGATGTTGTAGCTGGTCCACAACACTAACCACAACACTAACCACAACAGTAACCACAACACTTCAGCGTCAGGCGAGCTGACAGCCACCTAGACATAGGTGGGCCTGCGGGCCTGCGGCCAGATTATCTGGTGGCTGGGAGAGGCCAGCCCAAAGGAATGGACAAGGTCTGAAGGAGCCGGAGTGCTAAGGAAGAAGTGGCACTCCCAATGGGGGCAAGGGCTGTGAAAAGCCAGCCCGAAAAGAATTGACGAAGGTTCGAAGGGGCCAAATCACGAAGGGTCCTAAAAAGCGATAAGCAGCTACGAAGGGGCCTGAAGATGCTATGTCAGACCGGGGGAGGATGGACCACTCAGCAGTTACGAGTGAGGAGCCTCAAATCCGACAGACTAGCTGCCGGGAAATTATCCCCCTGAAAGAAAGGGACAAGGGCCGAAGCGGCCGGAAAGCTGCTGAAAAGAAGTGAGTCCCCTGGCTCTCTGGCCAGGGGACCCACTTCCAGGAGCCTAGCTTCTCTGACCTGAGGCTGCTTAGCAGGGGTTACTGAGTAACACGTAGCTGCTTTGTTTCTTGTTGTGCTTGTTTTTCTTAGCGTTCCCCTGGCGATGGATGTACACGGGGCTTTCGGCAGCCGCTGGCTGGATCTCATTCAGCGGCTTGCTCGCCAGGCCATTGACCGGCGGCCGGGTCTGCCAGGGGCGATGCCCGGCTTCAACGCCGCCGGGTCGCTCGCACAAGTCTTCCGCATGCGCCTGGCCATATCGCTTCAACGCTCCCTTGCCCACGCCGTCCATACGCGCGCAGGCCGTGCTATGGCCGCCGCCTCTGGGTCTCGGCGGAGCGCCTCTTTCCCTGCAGCGAGCTACTCAGACCTGATGTTGCTCACTCGTGGGTACTGAGCTTTCCTCTTGCATCGTTTCTGTGTTCTGCAGTATGTTGTAGTGTAGTCCTTTCTCCGGCTCCTCTTGCTTTGGCTTAGGACATTGTCCATTCTTTTTTGGGCTGGCTTGGCCAGCCCCTCTTTTCTATGGGCGCGCTTTTCCCCTGGCCCCCTTCTCGTACTATGTTCCTTCTATTTTGGGCTGGCTTTTCCAGCCCCTATCCTCAGTGGGCGAGCCCTTCTTATGCTGAAAAGCAAGCGTGGCCAGATTAACTGGTGGCAGGGAGAGGCCAGCCCAAAGGAATGGACAAGGTCTGAAGGAGCCGGAGTGCTAATTTTTTAGAGCTTGTTGTTCTTCGTACTTCCCCTGGCCCCTTCTCGTCCTTTGTACATTCTTTTCTGGGCTGGCTTTTTCCAGCCCCTATCCTCAATGGGCGAGCCCTTCTCTCCGAGTGCTAAGGACTGAGACAGCAGCAAGCGAACTCTCAGTAACCTCTGAAAAGAAGCTGTGACTCGCCAGCACTTTCCCGAAGCCCGTCTTGGAGCAGCGGGCGCGCCGTCGTCGGTTGCGACTTGGGGCTCCACGTTGCCGCCTGGCGCTGTGCCGACCCACCCCTCGACCGGCACTGGACGGTACGGACGGTGGGACGGGACGGACGGTCGGCTTTGATGGGTGTGCCCGGGCTTTGGCAGAGTCACTTGCACTTGCAGGCAGGCCGTACTTTCGCTGCTGCTTCTCGCCGTGGTGAACCATTTCCGCTCTTCCTTCTCTTCCTTTCAACTCTTCAATCTGCAATATCGACTAGAGGTTATTGAGCAGAAGGCATAAAGCTTTTGTGGGGTTTGCACCTTCCTGCCCTTTCGGACCTTGTCCATTCCTTTTGGGCTGGCCTCTCACAGCCATCGCATTCGGACAACTTCAAGGTCACTCTACTCTACATTGTGGCTGCTGGATAGGGACTTTCGAGCACTCATTGATTAGTACAGAATGTAACATTTATTTTCCAGCGTAACTGTCTTTCAGCACTTTCCGGCCACTTCGGACCTCGTCCATCCTTCTCGGGCTGGCCTTCTATGTAAGTGATGCTCTTCTGAGTAAGACGATAGTTGTGAGAGGCCAGCCCAAAAGGAATGAACATGGTCCAAAAGGTCGGGAAGGTGCAAGGACACAAAACTGATCCGTGTGACTTCTATGAATAATGCACAGTGACCTCTCGTCAAGAAGTGTAAAATAACCACAACACGAAGCGTAAGTCGAGCCGACAGCCACTTGCATATAGGCGGACCTGCGAGCATAGTCTGTGGCCTGTTTGGCCACGTAGCTTCTGTGCTGGTGGGTTGCTAGCGTTGCTAGCACGCTTCAGTATCAAGAAGAAGGACGCTTCCAGGAGAGGGCAGTGACTGTGAGGGGCCAGCCCAGAAAGTAGCGAACAGATGGGAATAGAGAAAGGCGTTTCCAGTAGAGGGCTGTGATTGGCCAGCCCCGAAAAGAGAATGATTAAAGTCCTAAGGGTCCAGAAAAGCTCTAAAGAACGCAGTCTCAAAGCCTTAGTAAAATCACATCGTCTTCTTATGCAAAGTGTTGCGACTCTAAGTGGCGACTGAGTGCTATATTGAGGCGTGCTAGCAACCCCGCTAGCAACCAAGCAACACAAGGTACGTGACCACACAGGCCACGGAATTCCCGGTGTTTATTCCTTTTTTTAAAAGTTTCCCGCTTGCTTGCTTTTCCCGGTGTTCATTCTTTCTGGGCTCAAGCAAAAAAGCGCGGCCAAATTAACTGGTGGCTGGGATGAGTGACTGAGCGACTTGATGTCGTCTTAGAAATTAGTATCCTGCTTTTTGCACCATCCGACACTTTCAGACTTTGTCCATTCCTTTGGGCTGGCCTCTCACAGCCACTGCTGTCAATTTGGAAGCGCTGTTTTCTTTGGAAGATTGGCACTTGCTGACCCGAGGTATTTGAGCGCCTCTTGCCAAAGTATTGGAAACCACTTTCTTGTAGGAATTGAACTGAAGCCTTAGCATAAATGGAGAAGCCGCTTAGCAAAAAATGGCTGAGGGCTGCAATTGATGGCAACCGGAATAGCCGCGAGTCGGAATCAGTAGCAGCAGCACTGAAGTGTGCCTCCAACGACGGGGCGATTTGCAAAAAGGCCCGCCCAAGAAGCTTAGAAGAGGTCCAAGAGCCAGCGCCACGGAAAATCCACACATCTGCTTGCCTCAAATCTGGCGCCGAACGACGTTGTCGTCATCACGCCTGGCGGTGGCCCGCCCATCACCATAGATATGGTGAAATTGGACCGACCTCCAGTGCAGCTTGCGTGGCAAGCCATGGCGCAAGGCCTTTGGGGACTGTCATCCACCCTGGCCTGCCCTTCCACAGCCACGGGAACGATCTCACATGAAATGCAGTGCCGTCGTAAGGCGGCTGGACAGATGCTTGGAGAGGCTAGGCACCTCATCAGACGGACTGTGCAGATAGGTATTCTTCCTTCGAGCATAAGAAGTCGCAGATTTTGGAGTCGTGGGGCTGGACAGCCTGGAACTGGTGCGAGAATCGGCAATGGAAGGCGACTATTGTGAAGACTCGCGTTTGGTGGCAGACACTTGGTGGTAGACCATTGGTGGCGAGAACCGGGTTGTGTGGATACTTACACGAGGGCAGAGGTAGCTTGAGGGCCATTTGGCCTTCGTTTGTTCAAAATACACGACATTCTCTTGAGAAATGGAGTTGCAGCCAGAATGCCGTGAGGCTTGGGGTGCAGGGCAACTGAGAGCCCGGAAGAAGAATGACTCTTCCAGTAGCTGTGGCTGTGAAGGGCCAGCCCAGATAAAGAGAGCCCGGAGGCTCTATAGGGAGGTCATGAAAAGTAGGGGAGAAGATTTGTTACTACAGTGAGGTTCGGCCACATTCCCACAATCTCCCAAATTCTCTTGCTTGGCCGCGTCTTGTGCTGGTAATTTGCTCGTCCTTCCCACGCCTCGCCTCCTCTTTGGACCTTGTCTATCACTTTTCGGCTGGCCATTAGCAGGCTCGTGGGCCCAGGTCTATCGCATGCGTTTGTCAATCTCCCTCCACCGGTCCATCGCCTTGCATGTGCGTGCTGGCCGTGCCTATTATCATATGATATTATATGATTTTAATTATATCATATCTTATACAAAAATCCATAAATTATGTTGCATAAATTAATCTATTGTATTCGCTGTAGTCTCTTGCACAGCTGTGTGGTCTTAGCGGCTTTCGGCCCCTTTGGATCTTGTCCATTCTTTCTGGGCTGGCTTTTAACAGCATCCGCCCCCTTTGGAATAGCAACTTTCATTTTCCTTTCTTTCACCAGCGTGCTGGGAGCACTAAGTCAGGCTAATGGCTTCCGTGGCGGTGCTCCGCCTCCCCAAGTTTACCCATCGGAGTTGTTTGTGCTCACTCGTGAGTTGAGACATCCCTTCTAAGACTGCATCACACTGTTACACTAGCACCCCTTTGCTGTGCACCAGAAAGCTGGGTGAGCGCTAGTTGGTAGCAGAAGGGCTTCGTATCTGCCATCCAGTATTCAGGCATCGATTAGCGACCTTTATGTATTGACCCGTGGTTACTGAGCGGGTCAATCTGCTGTAGATGATGTACGTCTCTAGATGTGCTTCCCTCTGTACTTGGCCATTTGGCCTTTGTTTGTTTCAAATACACGCAGATTTCTTCCTCTGCATAAAAGGTTGTGTAGCCCCACGTCATGCTCTGACTTTTGCCTTAACAGGGCACTGGTTTAAAGTGGCCTCCCCCTCAATTCATGCACACCGTGTGCTCGTTCTCTTTCTTCATCGTCACCTTATAAGACAAGCTTTCATGTTCAGAGGGCTGTGAGCGGCTAACATCGACGTGTCTATAACCAATGCATGTTGATTCAAAGCCGCCCGGTCTGTACTGCAAGCCTGTAACCCTAATTGACTATCCTCCTAACCTGAATCCTGGCTTTGCCAGCCCCATCTTCTCTAAGGGCGAGCACTAACTTCTGCCTCGCCATAAGAAACATATTTAATGAAATAAACCCCGGACCCTGAGGCAGGCCGCCGGGGCCGCGGTGGGCGTCCGCCGCGTGGCAGGCCGGGTCACACCCCCCCCCCACGACATGGCCGGGCTCTCCCTCCCCGCGCGCCGCACCGTGTTATATGGCCGTGCCTCTCCTCGCGCCGCCACTCACCTCCCTCCTCTCCCCCTCCCCGCGCGGCGCTCCTGCGTATGTGTGCCGGCCTCTTCCGCCGCCCCTGCCTCCCTCCTCCCTCCCTCCTCTCCTCCCCTCCACCTCCCCTCCTCCCTCCCTCCCTCCCTCCTAGCCTGTGGCCCTCTCGACCGTATCGCTTCAACTCCTTTGCCCACGCCGCCCACACGCGAGCAGGCTGTGCTATGGCCGCCGCCTCTGGGTCTCGGCGGAGTGCCTCTTTCCCTGCAGGTCTGAGTAGCTACTCAGACCTGATGTTGCTCACTCGTGGGTACTGAGCTTCCCTCTGCATCGTCTCTGTGTTCTGCAGTGTTGTGTAGTGTAGTCCTTTTTCCGGCTCCTCTGTCTTTTGGCTTTGGACATTGTCCATTCTTTTTTGGGGTGGCTTTGCCAGCCCCTCTTCTCTATGGGCGCGCGCGCTTCTCGGACCTTGTCATTTCTCGTCGGGCTGGCTGTTCACAGCCCTTGCTCCGTTTGGGAGACCCACTTTCTTCTGGGCTTCCGCTAAAATAGTTGTAAACGCCCTCTGTGTGCACATGGCTGGCATTTACAGCCGCTCTTTCTAATACCGGCAGCCGCCATCTCTCTTTCTTTCTCCCCCACTCCTCCTCACTTCGGCTCACGTGATATCAGCAGCCGCCATCTCGCTCTCTTTCTCCCGCTGATATAGTCATCAACACGCCTTTGTGTGACCGTGGCTGGCGTTTACAGCCGCACTATTTATATTATTCTCTGCATTCGTATTCTCTTTCCTCCCTCCCTCCTTGGCGTCTTGGTGGGCGCCTACAAAGCCGAGCGCCCATGAAGCGCGGCGCCCACCTGGCGCTGCAGCAGCTGACGCTCGTGACGGCCCGCGGCCGCGCCGTGGCCGTGGCCTCCGGCGCCGCCTTCGCGCCGCCGCCGCGGCCNGCCGCCGCCGCGCCGCCTGAGGCCGCCGCCAAGCCCGCCGCTCCAAAGGCCGCGGCGACGTCGGCCGGACCCAAGAAGCGGCGCTGAGACTTTACTCCCGAGGAAGGAAAAACCCGAGGCTAGCTTTCACGGACGAATCGAACCCGAGTGCTTGCCGAGCAGGGCGTCGACCTTGGGCGAGGCGAGGCCAGGCGCCATGGCGGCCCAACTGGGAGCTGGCGGGCTCTTCGCGTCCACCGCGCCGCCGGCGCTTGAGAATGCCGGGATTGAGGATTCCGCGATTGGCATTGACGCTGTCAAGGTAGGCTGCTTTATTTGCGCATTAGGATTGCCCGGTCAATCTGACTTCTAACCCTGAGCTTGTCCATCTGGAAATCCATAAGGGCAGTCAGCTCCATTAATTGCATCGTTTTGGCACGCAGGTTCGTGCAGAGGCCTCCTTGCATATCTGGGTCAGGCATAAATGAGTATCACAGAGGTTCCTTTGCAGCATGTGGAGTAACAAATTGTTCTCTTACCTTATCGTCTGACAGTTACAGCCACCATTAGGAACGTTACAAAGCCAGCTTACCTTCAGAGGAGCCACAGTAGTCACAGTACCCGCCTAGCCACTCGTTGTCCTCGTTAGGTGTGGTGCTCTGAGAAGTGCTTAAGCCCAACTAGCGGCAGCGACAGGCGTATGGCATGATAGTAGTTGCCGCCTGAGCAAGACTCTGGCGGCCTGTTTTGCTCGCAGGAGGCGTTTTACAGTGCAGCGGATAAGGTGTACTCGGCAGCAGCTGCAGCGGGCAGCACGCTTGGTGTGACAGACGGTGACGAGGACGGTGACAGAAGGGAGCCGGAGCGAGGCACACTGGCGGCAGGCCTTGGCAGCGGCGGATGCGTGGAGGACCCAGGCCCAAGCAATGGCGAATGGCGTGGCGAGTGCGGCGTGGCTGGCGAGGTGGGCCCCTCTGATGCAGGCAGCGACAAGGTCCTGGTGGGCGGCGGCCCTGCTGGCGGCAACGGCAGCGGCGGCGGCCTGGAGGACGACATCCAGCAGCCCACTGAGGCTGGCCCAAAGCTCGGCGCTGACAGCTGCGTTGGCGGCGTGCCGGACACAATGCAGATGTAGATGTCAGGCAACCGCTGTGGAGGGTGCCTCATGTTCACGTGCGCAGAGACATACAAGAGGATGCACAAGCCCCTGCTGGCTGCAGCTCTTAGAACAGAGAGAATCTATCATCAAGGTCATGTTCTTTGTGCACTAAACGCCACTGTTTGAGAGTTGCCTCTTGTTTCTGAAGACGGTTCTGCTGCAAGAAAACACTCATGCAAATCTCAATTACCTGCACTCTGGTCAGCCGTGCAAGCTTCGCGCGGATCCTCACTGCTACTTCCCACAACATAGTGTGCATGAGGTCGCAAGTGCTAGCTACAAGATTGGCACCTCCGGCAGCTCAAAAGTGGGAAAACTTTAGCACGAACGATGCACAACCAGGTTGATGGACCTGCGCAAGAAGTTGCCTCAGCTTCTGCGCCTCTTTGGCATATTATGACAACGACTTTGCGATTTTGAAATCACATGAACTGCTGAACCAGATTTAAGGGGTCACCATGCCTCTTCAGTGGAAATTGCTGGCAGCTAGTCCACTTGTCTGAGTTTCTCTGTTGAGTCTCTTCCAAGAATGCAATAAGATCAATGAAGCGACCAATGTGCCCTTGCAGAAGGGATGTCAGTGCAAGGAGAGTACTATGGACTATATCCACATCGAAGATATCTTGGAGTAGCATAAATAAGCATAGTGGAGAGGTGCGCCCTGTCACTAGAGAGGATGACATTGGGAAAATGGATGGATGAGGAAAGGGGAGTTTGCTTTGATTATTGAAGTTGGATGATCCTGAACTTTGGAAGGAACGCAACGCATCACAGTCAGAAGCAGTAGCGATGAAGCTCCTGCTCGCGGCTCCGCAGCTTCAGCTTGCACATGGCCGCAGTCTCCACTTGCCGCACGCGCTCCCTTGACACACCATACCTGCATCACCAAGGCAGTAAGCAGTAACCCGATGGTCAAGCCAAAGGTGTTATGAAATGCAAGACTCAGGTCTTACTCATGAGGTGGCTAGAATGATCTCAGAGGCTGCCAGGGCAATGGAGAGGGCATATCGAGTGCTCAGATTTTACCTGTGGCTAATTGTGTCTAATGTCATCGGCAGGCCATCCGCCCTGCCCACACCATAGTGCATTTTGACAATCTCTCGTTCCCTCTGGTCCAACTCACTGAGTAGTAGCCTATTCACATCCTCCTGCAGACCATCAATTTGACCAAGAAGACAGATAAGCAACAGGCAGCACACAAGCTAGCTGCTGAAACTTCTTGCACCCCTGTTTGACAATCGCCAAGCCATCTTTACCTAGACCATCATGCAGAGCATCGCGCTACTTCCTGCTCTTCTGTAAGCCCTTGTGAGAATGACCAGCGTAAGATGCTACAGAAGAGATAGTCGCAGGAGCTAGGCACTACCTTCATCAATCGCTGCTCGACTACTGTCCAAGGATAAGCATCCTCGTCGCCATCCTCTATGAACTGCACAACAGGTAGTGCCCATACATCGAGATGAGTCCCTTGCTTTGCAATAAAGGTATGCCTCCACGGCTGCTCTGCAAATGCAGGCACTGTGCAGGGCACCTGTGCCATTATCTAAGGTAAGCAGTGAAAAGGTAGGGAAAAGGGATGCATTGCAGATCGAGAGGTAAGAGGCAGAACAGCTATACTATCACAGAGATAGAACAATAACCACTTGTTTAAGCGGGGCTCACATTGTGAAGTGTGGCCCTGTCACTAGACTGGAAAGCGTTGCCTCTAATTTGATCATCGAGGGAACGAATCTTCTTATTAACCTGTACAAGGTAAGAGACGGGGTCAAGAGCACCTCATCTGAAATTGTTGGCGACACACCTCACATTGCACCACACAACAACAAAATCTTCCGTTCAATGTTAGCTCCTTCACAATGTCAGCTACAACCTGATGTCAATGTACCTTCAATGTGCCTCGAATCTTGAAGGTGGACAGGTTAAGCTCATCACTTAATCTCTGAGCAACCACAACTCAAAAGTCAGGGTGGCACAAATAGTAAACACTCGTGGATAAACCAATGACTGGAGCAGTGGACCAAAAAGCCCAACTCAGCTCATTGCCTTCAGCCCCCGTAAGTGGCAGCATATGTATGATGCACATCACCTGGCCTACACTGAGCCGGCTCAATGTGCCCAAAGAAGGCTCGGTGTCTGACCTGCACAGAGGCTGCCTCCCCCTCTGACGCAAGCTTGCCCTTCATCCTCCTGATGCGGCCCATGGTCTCGTGCACATGCACAGGTAGCCTGACTGTTCGCGAGTTATCTGCTATAGCTCTTGTCACAGCCTGGTAGCAAAACATTAACAGCACAAAGACCATCCTTTAGTGACCAAAAAAAGCTTCTCAAGGTCAATATGTTACAGGAGCTTGTGCCATGAGCATGCACTTACATATAGTACTCACTCTTGCTAAATACTACTGCACCCACATAAAAAGAGGTATGGAGCAGTCCCCAACAGCTCAAAAATCATCAAGCAGACTGCACCTGTGACTAATTTCATGCCCCACTGATCATGCTCACTAATAATCTGAGTAGAACCTCATCCGCCTGCTCATCTGCCTGCCTCAGACCGCAGAACTGACCTGCCGTATCCACCAATGCACATACGTCGACAGCTTATATCCCCGCGTGTGGTCAAACTTCTCGACGCCCCTCATGAGGCCGACAGTGCCCTCCTGCTCACCAGCAAGCATGGGATAATTTGAGCTTCACCAGAGAAGACCCTGGAAACTATTAGTGCCTAATGGCCTTGACTTCATGATCTTCTCTAAGACAGCTGGCACAGGAGCAGCGCTATGTTCACTGCCTTGCCATTCTTAGCATGAGGTAAGCAAGTAAGGGCAATAATTGCAAGGTGCTAATATGTACGGCTCAGCATGAAGAGCAAAGTGCCTCTAAAGGTCAAAGAGAGGTTAAATGTAGCTAATGATGGTGCAAATCACCTGTATCAAGTCCGCCATGTCCAGCCCATACTTGGTGTAGCGCTTGGCCACAGACACCACCAGGCGCAGGTTGGCCATCACCATCTTGTCTCGCGCGATATTAGCCTCCTCTATCTGCCGTAGCAACTCGCAGTACGCCATACCGACATGGCCTGCCCACTGTTCGTTGGTGGGCTCGGCGCCGAGCTCGGCAACCAACCTGTCAGGCATGACATTGACATACTTACATCAAATTAAGGTGTTCACCTGCAAGCCCTCAGAATGTGGAGCCCAGAGCCAGAAACTTTGGTGTTGTTACTGCACAACAGGCTATGGATAGTAGGTATTCAACTGTTCTTTAACATAGTACGCCTAACCCTAATTGATATTGACGAATGTGTCTCAAGTCCTCCACACACATGCTCGCTTGATAAGCTAACAATGCCATTGAACATTACAAGTTGCTGGCGCCTTGCGCAAACCTAGTGCCATGACAACTGCTTGCCAAACAGGTATATGGCGTCTCCTTATCATATCTGGAATTGATCTTCTGATAAACTGGTGTTATCATCACACCGACTGATATGAGGAAGATGGACGTACCGTTCGCGAGCGAACTTGAGCTTGAGGCCGATGGCGAGCTGCTTGGAGAGGCTCACCTCCTCGTCCTTGGTCAGCAGCTTCACCTTGCCGATGTCCCTCAAGAAGCTCGTCAGGAAGTCCTGCAGGCCCTCCTGCTTGCCTCTGGCGGTGCGCTCGGCGTAGGCCTTGCCGGCCTTCTTCAGCACCTTGGACAGCGCGAAGCTCATGCTCATCGGCTGCCGCGTTGCCGCCGCCGCCGCCGCCGCCGCCGCAGCCGCCGCCTCGGCCGGCCGCTCCTTGCGGGCCTCCAGCCGCCGCTGCCTGGCCGCGGAGTGGTCCCCGCAGAGCGTGGCAGCGTGTCGGACCTTCACCACAGCCGCCACCCGGCGCTGCTGCTGGTGCCCCACCGCCGTCGAGCCCGACGTCGACGCCTCGGCCTTCTCCAGTACGGCGCTGCCCGCGAACGCCGTGACGAGGAGCCTGGCGGGCGGCGGCGCCGGCCGCCACTGGCGGCCCTGCCTCCCGAGCGGCAGGACCGCTTGCCCGCCGAGCTGCGACGAGCCGCTGGAGAGTG
>WELB01000246.1:8623-25130 GCA_009602725.1 Spirogloea muscicola
GTGGGCCTCCGCCAGGTTGTACACCCACAATGTCCAGGGTGCGACGGTGATGGCCTCCCTGGGAATCCGTGGTGATGGGCATTACATTGCTCACTTCAACGATGGCGCGGTAGCCGGCGTCGCGCATCAAGCCCGCCAGGGCGTCCCGTAGGAGATTGTGGACGCCCACCACCTCAGGGCCTGTGGGACACCGCAGCATGTGGGTGGCTAGGTCTCCGCCCTCCGTACGGAAGCCACACTCACACTGAGTTACTCCAATCAGGCAGGTCGGGGGCAGGCCCAGGAACAGCTGGAGAAGCGTCCGGAATGCTTCAGGGCTGATTTTGAAAGCGTTGTGGATTGCGTGTGTGGTGAGCCAATCCAGGGGGCCAGCTCGCCGCCGCGGACCCCATGGCGGGCGCCGCCGGCGGTGGCGCCGGCGGCGGCCCGGGGTTTGGGAGGGGTGGCGGCGGCGGCGGCGGCGCCCTCGACCTTTTTTGGCCCCTTCGAACCTTTGTCAGTAACCTCTAGTCAGGAGATGCAAGTCCGAGTAGCTAGCTGGCCCAGCATCTCTGATCTGCGGCTGCTTAGCAGGGGTTACTGAGTGTCTCGTAACAGCTTTGTTTCTGTTACTTAGCGCTTCCCCTGGCCCCCTTCTCGTACTCTGTTCATTCTTTTTCGGGCTGGTTGTTCCAGCCCCTATTCTCAATGGGCGAGCACTTTCTTCTAGCTGGCGGAAAGACGTCGCCCTGACGGAAGCCGGAGGCCGCCGCCAAAGCTCGGCCTGCGCGCAAGTGAACCGCGAAGGCAAGGGACCGCTGCATCGAGACGGCCAAACGCCCTCGCTGCTGCCTCTGGCTCTGGCCAGGGGACCCACTTCCAGGAGCCCAGCATCTCTGATCTGCGGCTGCTTAGCAGGGGTTACTGAGTGTCTCGTAGCAGCTTTGTTTCTGTTACTTAGCGCTTCCCCTGGCCCCCTTCTCGTACTCTGTTCATTCTTTTTCGGGCTGGTTGTTCCAGCCCCTATTCTCAATGGGCGAGCACTTTCTCCTGGATAAGGGAGGCCTCGGGCATCGGTCGGATTACACTCTACATCTGAGGCCACGCGGTGCTCCCGTGCGCCCTAGCCAAGGCTGTCGTCCACCTTGGGTGAGGTCGGAGCCTGTCCTGTCTGACTGTCTGTCTGAGATCTAAATCTGTTTGCCGCCATGAGCACATCTGCATCTGAGCCGCTGCGACGAGGTCGCTCTGCTGGGCCGCCGCCTCAACGAGGGCAATCTGCTGGACCTGAAGGACGTCCAATGGAGGAGCAAGACTGGAGGAATGCAGACTCTGAAAACGCAGCGTACAACCCACAGGGACAGGTACAGGAGCAGGCACAAGAGCACACAGCCCAGGAAGACTTTCAGGTTATGGGCCCACCCTTCGGGGTTTCTCTGGGTTCGCTCCCTGTTCTGACTCCCAAGCTTGGCCGAGATACAAATTGGTTAGTCTGGAAATATAGGATGAAGAAGATTCTCCAGTTTCACAATGTCTGGGATGCTGTAGAGCCTCCAGCTGATCGAGGGCTTTGTCGGCCCTTCTCTCGTGAGAATGTCATAGCCTCAGCAATTCTTGCTGCAAATCTGGATGATGAAGAGGTGATAGGCGTTGTCAACCTGTCCCTGGCTAGTGGCATCTGGGAGTACCTCAAGGACAAGTTTGAGAACCGCGGAACTGACAGGGCTTACTACCTCAGCATGCGCTCGCGCGAGTGCAGAAAGGAGGAGAATGAGTCCATCCAAGCATTTGTAAACAGAGTAAAATCACTGGCCCTCCAGCTGCATGACATTGGCGAGGAGGTTCCAGTCCGATTCCTAGTTCTGGCCATACTTATGGGCCTCCCGCCTGCGTATGATACTGTTAGAGATACATTGCAGATGGTCAGCGCTGACAACCTGACTGTGGAATCTGTGCTGGCTCGACTTCTTCATAAGGAGCGAGCATTGGAGGAGCAACACCGACATCTGACAGGGTCTCTGACAGGATATTCAATAGGACCTCTGACAGGCTCTTTGAACACAGGTTCGCTGACAGGTTCTCTGGTAGGCTCTCTGCCGAATTCGCAGGCAGCACTGCTGGCAAGACGCCACTCTGAGCAAGATCTTCGACATCACCTGAATCAATCGAGGCTTCATCAGCAAACTGTTGCTCGCAGTCTTCGGAGCGGGACTGGTGGTAGTAGACCTCTGAGTAAAGATCAGTTTGCAGGGTGGAACAGGAATCCCATGTATCCTAGAACTTGCTTCTACTGCCGTGAGCCTGGACATGTGATCAACGACTGTCCCAAGAAGAAGGCTCTGAAATTTGATGGCAATAGTAGGAGAGGCAGAGGCAGCCATGCTGAGGGAGAGGCACATCTGTCTAGACGGTCTGACAAATCAAATTGTGATAGCTGGCTGATTGACAGCGGAGCGTCTCATCATCTCACCTACAGGCGAGATTAGCTCCATAACTATCAATCCGTTCCGGATTTCAACATTCATCTGGGTGATGAAAGTGTGCAGCCAGCTGTTGGAAAAGGAGAAGTGCAGCTGCAAGTGCCTACTCTTCATGGCACTGAAACACAACTTCTGAAGGATGTCTATCATGCTCCTGGTTTGGCATCGAATCTCCTATCGGTATCCCAGCTCTTAGACAATGGCTATCATGTGACCTTCGACAGAAATGTCTGTACAATCATGAAATCTGGTGTTCCCATTCTGACAGGACGCAGGTCAGGAGATCTGTTTACCTTGAATGGACAGGTGCAAGTCCAGGATGTGGGAATACAGACTCAGGTTGAGAAACAGATTCAGGTGCAGAAACAGATGCAGGTTCAGGGCAGGGTAAATGTATCCGAGTCTGATAGAAATACTTTTGAGCAATGGCATGCTCGACTGGGGCATCCCAATGTTCAGCGGATGAAGAAGCTGAAGAGCATGGTGCATGGAGTAGAAACCCTAGTAGAAAATATTGAATCTGAATTCTGTCGGAGCTGTGTACAGGGTAAACTCCACCTTCAACAACCGCTTGCTGGTGAGCACTTTAGAGCTTCTACACTTCTGGAACTGGTGCATTCTGATGTTTGTGGCCCTATGCAATACCATCTTTAGGGGGCAGCAGATATATTTTGTCCTTCATTGATGATGCCAGTCGATGGAGCAAGGTATATATTCCGAAGAACAAGAGTGAAGTGTTGGAGAAGTTTATGCGTTTCAAAGCTGCAGTTGAGTTGCAGACAGGACAGAAACTCAAGGCTCTTAGATCTGATAACGGTGGAGAGTATACCTCTAAAGAGTTCTGTCAGCAACAGGGAATACACAGGCAATTGACAGCAACCTATCGTCCTCAACAGAATGGTGTGGCGGAGAGGTGGAATAGATCCCGTATGGAGATTGCAAGGTGCTTACTGTTCCATTCTTATACACCATCAGAGTTTTGGGCTGAGGCAGTCGCAACAGCTGTTCACCTGAAGAATAGAATGCAGTAAAAGACATGACGCCACAGGAGTTCTGGACTGGCAAGAAACCTACAGTTGCCCATCTTAGGGTGTTTGGCTGTTCTGCGTGGGTGCATGTTCCTACTGAGATGAGACACAAATTACAATCCAAGGCTCGTCAGTGTGTTGTGATAGGATATGGTGAACACGTGAAAGCGTGGAAAATGTTTGATCTTGAGAAAAGGAGGATGATCTTCAGCAGAGATGTAGTATTCGATGAGCAGAGAAGTCCTGACTATTCTGCATTTCTGTTACGGCCTTCTGAGACAGTGGGAGAAATGCAATGGTGGCCTGTATCTCAAGAGCCAGACATTGTTGAGACTGTGGAAGCAGGGTCTGAATCTGGCTATGAAATGGAAACAAGGGCAGGAGGTGAAGATCTGGAGGAGAATGCTGCTACGTCTGGAGTATCTAGGACAGACATTCGTGTTTTTGCTGCTGAAGTGTTGCATGAGCCTCTCACAATGCAAGAGGCCATGAGCAGTGATGCAGCCCTCAAGTGGAAAGCAGCAGCAGAAGCAGAACTAGATTTGATCAAGGAGAACAAAACTTGGGATTTAGTAGAGTTACCTGTTGGAAGGAAAGCGATACCCAGCAAATGGGTGTTCAAGGTTAAACTTAAGGGTGATGGATCTGTCGATCGGTATAAAGCACGCCTTGTTGCTAAAGGTTGTGCTCAGAAGGAAGGGATTGACTACAATGAGACATTTGCTCCAGTGGTTTAAATTAGTGCTGTCAGAAGCTTGCTGGCTATGGCAGCTATTCGTGATTTAGAGGTAGAGCAGATGGACGTCACCACAGCATTCTTGACTGGTGATCTTGATGAAGAGATCTACATGCAACAGCCTGCAGGTTTTGAGATGAAAGGCAAAGAGAATCAAGTGTGCAAGTTGAAGAAAGCGCTGTATGGACTTAAATAGGCGCTCCAGGGCCTCGTATGCACAAATTGACACTTTCTTAGTGAACCAAGGTTTCAAGAGATCTGAGGCTGATCACAATGTGTATGTGAGGGAGAAACCTGCTAAGGTGGTTCTAGCACTGTATGTTGATGATCTGATCTTACTGGGAGACACAGCTACTGAAGTGAAGAGAGTAAAGCAAGAGCTGAGTAGTAGATTCAAGATGAAGGATCTTGGGCCCTTGGAGTATTTTTTGGGTATTCAGGTCAAGAGAGATAGAAGCAGGAAGATACTGACCTTGAGTTTATCAAAGTACATCACTGAAGTCTTGGACAGATTTGGTATGCAAGATTGCAATCCTATCTCTACCCCACAGGATACCAGACAGACTTTGAGCAAGGATCAGGGACCCAAGACAAATCGAGATAGACAGAAGATGGCACAGGTGCCTTATAGGGAGGCAGTGGGATGTTTGATGTACATAGCTGTGGCAGCACATTCAGACATAGCAGCATCAGTGGGAGTGGTTGCTCAGTTTGTGCAGGATCCTGGTGTTGAGCATTGGCAAGCTGTCAAGAGAATCATGCGATATCTGCAGGGAAGCAAGAGCTTGACATTTAGAAATACAGGAGATAAATCCGATGAGCTGGTAGGATTTTGTGATGCTGACTGGGCAGGCAGTCTGGATGATAGAAGGTCAGTAACAGCTTATGCATTCGAGTTGGGAACAGGAGCATTCAGTTGAAGTAGTAGGAAACAGCAGACTGTGGCGACTTCAACTGTCGAAGCTGAGTACATGGCAACGACTGCAGCAGCAAAAGAAGCAACCTGGTTGAGGAGACTACTACAAGAATGTGGATTTCTTTCTTCATCGAGTGCAACCACTTTATTCAGTGACAGTCAAGGTAGCATTGCTTTGATTAAGAATCCTGTCTATCATGCCCGTACTAAGCATATAGAGATACAACATCATTTCATCCGAGAGAAGGTAGACGAAGGAGTCATCAAGATGCAGTACTGTAGTACAGCAGATATGACTGCAGAAATTCTGACCAAGGGATTGCCTAAGCCTAAGTATGATAGATGTAGAAGTTTGCTAGGTCTGGCTGATTCACATATTTAGTGGGAGTGTTGATTATTGTAATATGTCGAATCGGCGGGTCGGGGTGGGTGACCATCCCGCCCGTCTACTTTGGCCCTGAGAGTCTCCCCTGGATAAAGGGAGGCCTCGGGCACCGGTCGGATTGCACTCCACATCTGAGGCCACGCTGTGCTCCCGTGCGCCCTAGCCAAGGCTGTCGCCCACCTTGGGTGAGGTCGGAGCCTGTGCTGTCTGACTGTCTGTCTGAGATCTGAATCTGTTTGCCGCCATGAGCACATCTGCATCTGAGCCGCTGCGACGAGGTCGCTCTGCTGGGCCGCCGCCTCAACGAGGGCGATCTGCTGGACCTGAAGGACGTCCAATGGAGGAGCACGACTGGAGGAATGCAGACTCTGAAAATGCTGTGTACAACCCACAGGGACAGGTACAGGAGCAGGCACAAGAGCACACAGCCCAGGAAGACTTTCAAAATCAGTGTCTTGGCCTGTAGATGGACCTTCAGGTGGTGGCACTTTGACGTGTAGTTAGCGCTATACGGGCAGGCACGACGATGGGGAAAGGCAGTGGTAGATACGGGGTAAAAGACTGCCTAATGTTCTCTTTCGCAAAGAGGTCTGTAAGACCCTTAACGGCCATTGAAGAGAAAAGCTTTAGGAGAACCCAGGATAGATATACAAAAACCTCAGAGAAAATTCAAACAAAAGAAGATTGATTTGGGGAGAGCTTACAAAGATATGGTGAAGTAGTCGATTCTGTATGAGAGGTTCATTCTGGATGCAAATGATGGAGGATATGCTGTAGCTATTGCTGGTCATATTGCATCTTGCCGTAACTCCTTGAAAAATTACAAGATGGGTCCGATCAGTGGAGTACTTTTTCCGTATCATACATGAGTATTTAGATTATTCTACTACCTGAAAAGGATGGTACAGAGCCCTCCAGCATTTCATACTTCATGAACTTTGTACTTCAGCAGCTACGAAAGAGACTCTATACAAATAGGAAGACAATCGATCATCACGTTCAAAGCGCGCCATCGCGCCATCGCGCCATCGCGCCATCGCGCCATCGAGCCATCAAGCAATTGAGCCATCTGTTTCTGAATTTTCCAGCCATTTGACCTGCTTAGATTGGAAACATCATCATATCAATCAATATTTATTATAAGCTGGACTAGTGTCAAAGAATGAAAGACGACCGAATTCTCGATGTTGGACTTCTTGTCCCAAAATTCCATGTCCAAAAAGAATAGTCCATGGAACTAATGATGAAACCATACGGACTCTTTTGCTTAGTAAGAACTTATGGTCATTGCAATTCCATCTTTTGCTTTACTATACTCTATAGACGAAGTAGTAATTCCTGGCAGTGCGGGTCCGAGTAGTCTGCTGCAAGAGGGAGTCATAATCTGCTTCAGTACTGTTCTGCTCACAACATCGGGCCCAAACTTTTAGCAATCAGACAAGCATGACGTGAACAGCCATTTTCTGAAGGTTACCTGCGCTCTCGTTGGCAGCATAGAGCCTCCAAATATCCGTCAATGTCTTCTCTTCGACCTGTTCAAGGAATGGTAGCTACCTTCACAACTAGCCTCAGATCAGCCTTAGGTTGGGTAGGGTAGTTGTACATAATGGTGAGATTTTCGCGTAGTCTTGACGAGAAAATGAGCATTGTGACTGACCCTTCGATGTACGAGTTGAGCAGGCCAGTTGAATCCTTCGTCTATCACTGGACCTCGATGTGGCCAGTAGTAGAAATTGACACACATCACCAGCTGTCCGATGCAGCACAGTAAGCACAAATCACCAGTTTCCTGATGCAGGGCAGTAAATCATGTTTTTTGATTGACCAATGTCTTCACCTGACTGTGGCACGACGGATGTTGCATCGGACCTTCTTAGATATGGGAAGGAGGGCCGGAAGTGCCGATTGGGGCCTTGTCGATCTGTCCTGCTGGAGCTGCTAGAGTGGGGCAGCAGCAGTGGCAGGAGGGATGGCCAGGGGGTTGTCGTGCTGAATCCCGTTGACTGCTTATTTGTGTCAATCTGACTAGGACAGCTGACTTGGCTTGACACGTGGCCTCATAGGCTGACTCATCCACTTTGTGTGTGTGATTCACGCTAAGGACGGAGGACCACTTCTCTCCCTTTTTCTCAATTCGTTTTCTCTGCTTTCTCTCTCGGTGACCGCTCATCAAATGCGAACGACAACAACGCCGACAACAACAACGACGACGACAACGACGAAGACGACGACAACAACGACGAAGCGACTACAAGGGCCAACGCCCACGCACGACGCCAACCTGTCCAAGACCGTTCAAAGCGCAACGAGGGAAGCCCATCTACAGGTACCCCCTGGCCCCCTTCTCGTACTCTGTTCATTCTTTTTCGGGCTGGTTGTTCCAGCCCCTATTCTCAATGGGCGAGCACTTTCATCTACAGGTACCTCAACCACCAACAAGACCGTCAAGGTGGACACTGCAGAATGGAAGCGCGGCCAGATTGACTGGTGGCTGGGAAAGGCCAGCCCACAGGAATGGACAAGTTCTGAAGGAGCCGGAGTACGAAGGACCGAAGCGGTGGAAAGGCGATCGTGGAACGGACGGCCGAAGACCATCAATCCAAGGTCAGGTCGACCACTGGGTCGGATGAACGGCCCTGATAGACAACCCTTCCGTCTAGCCAACCAGCGAAGCCAACGGCGCACCTAACCGATCAGGTAGCGCTAGGGTTTCACTGCATCCGGCCCACATCGAAAATTTCGTGTATAAGAAACAAATGTAGGCCAAATGGCCAAGTGCAACGGCAAGCACATCTAAAGATCTACATAACCTACAGCATATTGACCCGCTCAATAACCACGGGTCAAAACATAAAGGTTACTCATCGATGCATGAATACTAGATGCCAGAAACGGAGCCCTTCTGCAACCAACCAGAGCTCGCCCAGCTTTCTGGTGCAAGGCACTAGCCTGAGCACGCTGCAAACAGGCCGAAACTCGTTGTTGCAAGAACGACAAATATGCAGCTGGCAAGCCCATCTCAGCCGGAAACACACCTGCACGTCGAGTGTAGCCTAGATTGGCAATGTCTTGAAGCAGAGTGTGGAAACGAGGACCCAGACAGCCATAGATGTCGATTGCCGCTGGCAGGATCTGATCGCGTTGGGGGTAATCGGAGTAGTGCCGCAGTTATCTTTGTTCTGCACCGCCCACTGCATGCCCAGCGATGTGTGTCGATAGTGGGCCCTTATATGCCTCCGTAACAACAACGTCGACCAGGGCCCGTGGTCCTCCACCAGGTTGCACGCCCACAATGTCGTGTGCGGCGATGATGACGTCCCTGGGCGTCCGTGGTAATAGGCATGATATTGTTGACTTCCACGACCGCTCGGTAGCCGGCGTCGCGCGTCAAGCCCGCCAGGGCATCGTGAAGGAGGTTGTAAATGCCCACTTCTGGTCCAGTGGGGCATCTCAGCCTGTGAGTGGCGAGCACAGCACCCTCTGCACGGAAGCCGCACTAGCACTGGCGCACCCCAATCAGGCAGTTAGGTGGGAGGCCGAGGAAGAGATAAAGCGATGTCCGAAAGGCCTCGGAGCTGATGCTGAAGGCGTTGGCGACGGGGGGAGAGGTGATCCAGTCAGTGGCACCAGGTGTGGCCAGCGAAGTAAGTCTTGCATCCGGCCCATATCGGAGCGGGCGAGCCCAGCCAAGGAAAGAAAGCGCGGCGAGATTGACTGGTGGCTGGGAAAGGCCAGCCAAGCAGTTCGCTTGGCAAATCTCACCCTCCTATTATTTTCAATGGGCGAGAACTTACTTCTCCTGCCACGCCTGCGCCCACCGCGCCTGCGCCGACCACGCCTGCGTCTACTCGCGCCTGCGTCCGCGAGGGCGTAGAGCCCGGCGCCCACGGCGTGCGCGCTTAGTGAGCGTTGCGCGAACCCGCTAGCGACTGCGAGAAGTCGTATTTCTTCTGTGGTGAGCAACCTTATCATTGTGCTGTTCTCTGCAAGTCTTACATTCGGAGTGTTGTGCTCATTGCTTGAGCGCACGTCAATTGCTTGTGTGCATTTATCGGAGCCATTGTTTGTTAAATCACGAAGACAAAGAGGACGTGCTTTCGTCCTCCTCAGAGGACGCGCCTTTCGGCCTCCTAAAAGTAGCTTGGAACCTAGATAGGGCGATCTTCGGATGGTCTCACTACCAAATTAGATAGTACCGATCTTCGGACGCTCTTTTTACTTGGATACTGGTGACGGCAAACTCGATACACAGTGGCACGTTACATTTTGTTTGCCAAGCGCACTCTTGAGCTCGAGTTTTATTGCATTGGACTGTTTGTACTTGTTTGAGCTTCGCTCAAGGCCGCCTGTGCGACTGTTATCTGTGATTGTTGCCAGTATTATAATCCAGCTGTTGATTATGTCGTGATCTATTTCTCAGCTACTGTTGCATGAGACTCAGGTCAGGCAATATTGCCAATCTGGAGCCTGAAGGTGAAATTGCTTCGACAGACATTGATCTTGCCGCTGAGCCAACTGGTTCTGCTGTTGTTGAATCACCTGTGGAAGCAGGTAGCTCAAGCGAGATCTCAACATCAACACGCCATAGAAAAAGCTTCAACATGGCCTCGGGAGACTTACCGAAATTCCAAGGTACTCATAGCAGCGCTACTTTATCTGATGTGAAAAAATATTTCCTAGCAGAGTTGTGTCAACTGGACATGCACGGTTGCTAGGTCAGCAGGGAGTCGAAACTTACTCTACTAGTAAAGTTTTCACCGAGGATGCTGGTTACATGTATGAGCGGCTTAGTGATGAGGTTTTCTTGATGAGGAAACCAGTCCCTGAGTCCGCTAGTGATGTTGAAGCTGGCAGGTCCACAACTAGTAGATCCTGTGGCCGAGGTCTTTCTCCAGTGTCAGTTTGCCAAGCAGTTCCCGGAAGACACTTTGCAACATAAACGAGATCTTCTGAGATTCCAGCGAGAACCTAATGCAAATATAACAGTCTGTTATTTCAGATATGTGAAGCTGATAGAGAAGTCTGACACTACTATCAGTCCACAGGATTTAGCAGCACAGTGTTTACGTGTCGTAGCTGGTAAAGCTCTGTTGCACGTTGTCGATCGATTGATTGTGCGCAGGCAACAGCTTAATAAGAAGCACTACGACATTCAGGATGTCAATCAAGTCATGTTGGAGAGGGAGGCTGCGGAGATTACTTTGAAAAGCTTAGATGATCGCTTCCCAGAAGCTTCAAGTCCATTCACCAGATCTGACAAGAAGTTTGTTGTTCCTGTGGTCAAGAAGCCTTTCACAGAAACTTCGAAGGCACATGTAGCAATTCGTGATGTACCACAGGTACAGCTGGCAGGTCCACAACTGTGGTAAGGTTTGGACATATTTTTAAAAATTGTGCTGCTCGACATCAGATTGCAGGGCTACCTGTGGTCATTACGCTAGAACAGGACATGTTGAAACCCAATGTTGGAAGAATTTTCCTGACAAACTGCCTGTGCAATTCCGTAGCAAGAAGGCATTTACAAAGACTTCCCAAGATGGGGAAGTATTCATCTGACAGTGGTCGAGTTGAGGACGACAAAATGCAGAAGTTACAAAAACAAGTTGACCAGCTTACCCAACAGCTTGCTGCTAGTGAGGCTAAGTCCAGGGCCAAGTCAGCCGCAACTGCTGTAGTGCATGCAGAAATAGAAGAGGATGAGGATGACCTTGCAGGACTGTATGAGGCTCAGTATGCAGCAGGGAGTTCTCATAAGTATGGGTATGCTCACCTGGCATCTACTGTGGCTGCAGTATCGGA
Organism: Spirogloea muscicola; assembly: GCA_009602725.1. Taxonomy (NCBI): domain Eukaryota; kingdom Viridiplantae; phylum Streptophyta; class Zygnematophyceae; order Spirogloeales; family Spirogloeaceae; genus Spirogloea; species Spirogloea muscicola. The sequence continues at coordinate 19,947 of WELB01000246.1, forward strand.
GTCTTCTAACTCTGCAAGCAAAACTCCAATGAAGAGAGGTGAACATGCTTTGCAGCAACTTGCTAGGACTGGTAATGCACGGTACACAGCGAGTTTCAAATTGAAGGTCACCTCACTTGACATTCCTCAATCTCAGCCTCAGGCTGCTGTGAAATCCACAGGGCCGAAGGCTGTTGATCCTGCCTCACTTAGTGTTGATTGCATATTGTCAGCTGGGAAGCTGTCAGACAGGTTGTACACAGCACCTGTTTTGAGAATCAACGACCTAGGATGGACCAAAGTAAAATTGAGCAGTATGCTAACCAGTACTGCTGTTGAGGTTATGCAGAATCTGCAGACTACATCTGTAAGAGCTGCCACCTATGCAGATAACAAGGCCCAGTCATGTGGTCTTGACATTGTGCCTCTCAGGTCGTCAGAAGAAAGGAAGAAACAGTTCTCTTCAGTGACAATGCTAGACAATAGCTCAGGCAAAATGACGGTCAATGCAGTCAGGCCCGCTATTGTGTTTTTGGACACAGGAGCTCAACCGGTCCTTTTGGGTCGGAATATGATTACTCCACTGGGTCTAGAGTCTTGTGACAGTTCCCAGTGACATTAGGATCAAGACTGCTACTGGTGGTACTGACAGTATCGTCGGACTAACCAGAAAACCAGTTCAAATTACTTTGTATGACAATGTTCCTGACAGACAGACTACTTTGTCAGCAGTCTGCATGGTTACAAAAGCTAGAACTTATGACATCTAATTAGGAACTCATTCCTGGTGCCCATAGATTTTGGTATGGATATCTACTCTGAAGCAGCTTGGTATAGGCCAGATTGGCTAAATTCTCGTAATAATATCGTTCCGTTACCTTTAATGAAATCTTGTACCAATGCAGACTGAGGCAAATACTGGTCGGCCAACCACAGAAGATGATGTGGAAAGTGAGAAGCGAATGAAGCATTTGGAGGAGGGTCTAGAGGGCACGGAAGAGACATTTGAAGAGTTGGCAAAGCTGAGAGAAGAGCTGATGGAAGATGTGACACCTCCAGCCGCTGCTTCACCTCCAGCTGCAGTTGCTGCACCTCCAGATGCTCACACCAGCTAATGCACCACCAGCCAATGCTCCACCAGCTGATGCAACACCAGCAAAAGCTCCACACAACTGATGCTCCACCAGCCAATGTTTCACCACCTGCTGCTGCCTCTACTGTTGCTGCTGCTGCTGCCGCTACTGCTGCTGCTGCTGCTGCACCCCCAACTGCAGCACCACCAACGCCGAATGTATCAGGTGGACAGAAGAGAGAGATCTCACCGGAGTTCTTATGTGCAGTACTTCAGCCATCAAGATTGCTAAAACCACTCACCACAGACGGACTGAGTGACACAGATTTGGCACAATTGACTGTCGAGGACAACTTTCGGCTGTATCTTGCAATCCTACCAGACTGGCCTACCACTGCAGTATCTCGGGTGGAGGAGGCGTGGACATCCAGTACTTTTAATGTGCCGATGGACAACCCAGGGCAGAATGAAGGGCCACCTGAAGACAAGAGATTTTTCAATGGGGTAATTCCTTTTGAATTTCAGGAGCAGAGACTAGTAGTACTGGAGTTGTTCGGGGGCAGTCCTGCAGGGCTGGCAGGGTTGCTGCGCAGCAGATACAAGATTGCGCAGTATATGTACGTTGACAACAATTCGGTGTCACGCCAAGCTGCAGCCCACCATGTGTCCATACTCAAGGAGCGGTATAGCCATCTGGTAACTCCAACTACATTCGCGAATTGGGATTCTCTACTCCCAGGTGATATCCAAGAAGCAGAGCGAAGTGGAGTACATCAAACGCCTAACTCAGATGGACATTGTTAATGCAGGCATCCCTTGCGAGGGTTCTAGCACTGCAGGTCGAGGGGTGGGATTTGATCATGAGGACTCAGCTCTCTTCTTTCCCATGCTCCGCAAGCATACTCAAACAAATTCGTAGTAGCAGCAAAAGAAGCCTATGGCTTACATTGTAGAGAATGTGAAGCCATCCGATAATGCAATTCAGGCTTACAACCATTTCCGTAGGTTGTATCATACTATGGGCTCCTATTTGATCTTAGATGCGACCAGAGTTAGCTCGCTCGCCGATTGAAAGAGAATTTTTTGGACGAATCTGGCGCCTGCGCAGCTTCTGCAAGCCTTCATCAACCGTCAGGAGCCATATCAGGCGGCCAGAGTGGCACTCATCCTTGATGCAGGAAGAAGGGTTCCACTGGTTCCAGACTTTGTGACGAAGCACCCAATCAATCGAGCGGGACAACCTCGGCGCACACTACCCACCTTTGTGGCGTCTGACAGGTCTGCCGGCTTCAGAATCAGGAACGGAATCATCGACCAGGGAATGATATTTATATCGCCTGTTAAGGCTCCGGAGGATCATAGTACGCCAACGCCTTGTGAGCGCGAAAAGTGTATGGGCTTCTGGCCTGGCGACATTACTCCCAGTCACTTTCCGACGTGCTGAAGAATGGTATTACAGGTCAAGCTTTTGATCTGAATGCTATGACTTGATTGACCAGTGTGCTTGGTCGATACAAACCAAGTATTGCATGCTGCGGGTAGCTTATGAGCGTAGTCTTAAACCTCAAGCTGCTCCAATGACAGTTATTGACAGGCGTATGCTGACTCTCTTCCAATTTGTCAATGAAGGAAGGGAAGAAGATGCCGCATAGCAATCGAAAATTTGTAGCCCTTGCTGCCGAAGAACCAATTGCTGAGAACAACCAATTGTTGAGTTCAAGTGGCAGCTGGGTCTTCAGTTGAGTGATGAAGAGAAGCATCTACTAACGATAATGCTGCAGGAGAATATTGCATGCTTTGCTTATTCAGCAGCCAACTTAGGTACTTATGTGGGTGCCAAGTTCCAAAGTACTCTCAGCAACGACAAGCCTATCTTCAGGAAGAGGTATAGATTGTCTCCATTTGAGGATGAGCTTCTGAAAAAGAGATGTCAAGAATTGCTTGTCATTGGCATGATAGAACCTTCCAATAGTTCATTTGCAGCACCTACAGTCTTGCCAGCGAAGAAGGACGAAGACGGTAACTACACTGACCGACGTATGTGTGGTGATTACCGGCTGCTAAATGCCAATACACCGTTGGATAGATGTCCAATGCCAACCCCAGAAGAGATCTTCAACCGTGTCCATTTAGCAAAGCTTTCCTCTGTCTTAGATTTGAAAACTGGGGTTAATCAGATCGAAATTGAGCCTAGTGACACACACAAAACTGCATTCTGGGGTGTTGATACACTTTATCAATGGACTAAGCCTTTTGGACTGAAGATGCACCATCTATGTTTCAGCATGTTATGGACCATGTATTGGAAGGAGTCCCATACGCCAGATGTTACATAGACGATGTTTTGCTATTCAGTCATGAATTTGTTGAGCATGTGACTTATATTGACTCTGTTCTTAAGATGATACAGAGTTCAGGTTTGAAGTGCCATCCAGGAAAATGCCGATTTGCACTCTCTGAGGTCCATTATCTTGGTCACCAGATAACGGAAAAGTGGTCTTTTTTCTCCACAACTTAGCAAGGTGCAGGCAATTCCTGCACCAACCAATCTTACATCCTTGAGATCGTTTCTAGGGCTTGCCAGTTTCTACCGTCGGTATAATGAGCATTTTAGCTCTTTGGCTCGTCCTCTTAACAGCCTTCTCAAGAAAAATACGCCATAACTATGGGGATCTGAATAGGAAAACGGTTTTTGCCAATTGAATCACTCATTGACAACAGCTCCTGTTTTGCGTCGTCCTGATTATGATAAAGAGTTCCAGCTGCACACAGACTGGAGCAAACTCGGCACGGGAGCTGTACTTGTTCAGCAGGACGAAGATCACCATGATTAGTCATTGCTTATGCCAGTCGTTCTGATAATGCTGCCCAACAAAATTGCTCTGCTTACGAAGGCGAATGTCTTGCAGCTGTTTGGGCCATCACGCATCTTAGACCGTACTTATTTGAACAACCGATCATCAACCGTTGAAGTGGTTACTAACCACTAATCATTTGACTGGCAAACTAGCCCGATGGGCACTACGTTTGACAGAGTATCAGTTTGAGATTGTTCATCGGCCAGGACTGCAGAATCTGGACGCAGATGCTCTCAGCCGCAACCCTATACCGGCATCCATGGTAGAGCAATTCGCTTTGCTTACAGTCGCTGTTGTGTCTGTACCTTTGAGTAGTCCTGCTTCTTATTTGGCATGCTTTGCTATGAATTCGCCACGTGCCTGTGCAATAGAAGTTCCTGATGACACCTTCTCTTCCAAATTTGTTTGGCTAGATCTTCCAGTGCTACATACAGACTGGCACGTATCTGCCTCATCTTTCTACTATACAGAAGGATCGGATTAAACACAGAGCTCGGCGATATATCTGGCAAAAGAGTCAACTTGTTCGTCCGCATGAGGAATACGGACATCAGCCAGTTTTTCCTCCTGCTGAACGTTGACGACTCGTCCGAGATGTTCATACGAACTATGGACGCTTCGGCTGGTCAAAGTAGCCAACATCCTCGTTTAGTTTGTGTACAAAGTAGACTAGCAAGTCAGCACTTTACTTATTCTCGACCTATCGACGCCATCTTGCACAGACGCCCTCTCGCATGACAGGGGAAAGGAGGGCCGAATTGCCAATGGGGGCCTTATCGACCTGGTCTGCCTCCTTTTCGGGCGCTGCTAGAGGAGGGGAGCAGCAGCAGTGGCAGGAGGGATGGCGGTGGTTGGAGGGAAAGCGGCTGCTGATATTAAAAAATCGGCTGTAAACTGCCAGCCAGATGCATACAGGTGTTCATGACGGAGCCAAAGGCTAGGCAGACAGGGCGCCCTCAATACCCCCGAGTCAGCAGTAGGAAGTCAGATGAGCTGAGGGGAGGAAGAGCAACCCCGCTGCGCAAACCCGAGGCTGCTGCAAGGGCGCGACCAGCCCGGCGATGCAAAGCAATCGCCTGCGACCGCTGTAGGGACATAGACAAGCGCATACGGTAGCAGGACACAAGACCCAAAGGCACCGAGCCACCGGGAAGGGCTGCACCCCGTTCCCGGCGCCGCTGGTCAGCTTGAGAGGCCAGCAGCGAAAGTAACGAGGACCACCGACCCCCGTAACACCCATGGATGTCCATGGCCAGGGGGTAAAAGGTATCACCC
>WELB01000246.1:34708-77394 GCA_009602725.1 Spirogloea muscicola
TCTGTCGATCGGTATAAAGCACGCCTTGTTGCTAAAGGTTGTGCTCAGAAGGAAGGGATTGACTACAATGAGACATTTGCTCCAGTGGTTAAAAATAGTGCTGTCAGAAGCTTGCTGGCTATGGCAGCTATTCGTGATTTAGAGGTAGAGCAGATGGACGTCACCACAGCATTCTTGAATGGTGATCTTGATGAAGAGATCTACATGCAACAGCCTGCAGGTTTTGAGATGAAAGGCAAAGAGAATCAAGTGTGCAAGTTGAAGAAAGCGCTGTATGGACTTAAATAGGCGCTCCAGGGCCTCGTATGCACAAATTGACACTTTCTTAGTGAACCAAGGTTTCAAGAGATCTGAGGCTGATCACAATGTGTATGTGAGGGAGAAACCTGCTAAGGTGGTTCTAGCACTGTATGTTGATGATCTGATCTTACTGGGAGACACAGCTACTGAAGTGAAGAGAGTAAAGCAAGAGCTGAGTAGTAGATTCAAGATGAAGGATCTTGGGCCCTTGGAGTATTTTTTGGGTATTCAGGTCAAGAGAGATAGAAGCAGGAAGATACTGACCTTGAGTTTATCAAAGTACATCACTGAAGTCTTGGACAGATTTGGTATGCAAGATTGCAATCCTATCTCTACCCCACAGGATACCAGACAGACTTTGAGCAAGGATCAGGGACCCAAGACAAATCGAGATAGACAGAAGATGGCACAGGTGCCTTATAGGGAGGCAGTGGGATGTTTGATGTACATAGCTGTGGCAGCACATTCAGACATAGCAGCATCAGTGGGAGTGGTTGCTCAGTTTGTGCAGGATCCTGGTGTTGAGCATTGGCAAGCTGTCAAGAGAATCATGCGATATCTGCAGGGAAGCAAGAGCTTGACATTTAGAAATACAGGAGATAAATCCGATGAGCTGGTAGGATTTTGTGATGCTGACTGGGCAGGCAGTCTGGATGATAGAAGGTCAGTAACAGCTTATGCATTCGAGTTGGGAACAGGAGCATTCAGTTGGAGTAGTAGGAAACAGCAGACTGTGGCGACTTCAACTGTCGAAGCTGAGTACATGGCAACGACTGCAGCAGCAAAAGAAGCAACCTGGTTGAGGAGACTACTACAAGAATGTGGATTTCTTTCTTCATCGAGTGCAACCACTTTATTCAGTGACAGTCAAGGTAGCATTGCTTTGATTAAGAATCCTGTCTATCATGCCCGTACTAAGCATATAGAGATACAACATCATTTCATCCGAGAGAAGGTAGACGAAGGAGTCATCAAGATGCAGTACTGTAGTACAGCAGATATGACTGCAGAAATTCTGACCAAGGGATTGCCTAAGCCTAAGTATGATAGATGTAGAAGTTTGCTAGGTCTGGCTGATTCACATATTTAGTGGGAGTGTTGATTATTGTAATATGTCGAATCGGCGGGTCGGGGTGGGTGACCATCCCGCCCGTCTACTTTGGCCCTGAGAGTCTCCCCTGGATAAAGGGAGGCCTCGGGCACCGGTCGGATTGCACTCCACATCTGAGGCCACGCTGTGCTCCCGTGCGCCCTAGCCAAGGCTGTCGCCCACCTTGGGTGAGGTCGGAGCCTGTGCTGTCTGACTGTCTGTCTGAGATCTGAATCTGTTTGCCGCCATGAGCACATCTGCATCTGAGCCGCTGCGACGAGGTCGCTCTGCTGGGCCGCCGCCTCAACGAGGGCGATCTGCTGGACCTGAAGGACGTCCAATGGAGGAGCACGACTGGAGGAATGCAGACTCTGAAAATGCTGTGTACAACCCACAGGGACAGGTACAGGAGCAGGCACAAGAGCACACAGCCCAGGAAGACTTTCAAAATCAGTGTCTTGGCCTGTAGATGGACCTTCAGGTGGTGGCACTTTGACGTGTAGTTAGCGCTATACGGGCAGGCACGACGATGGGGAAAGGCAGTGGTAGATACGGGGTAAAAGACTGCCTAATGTTCTCTTTCGCAAAGAGGTCTGTAAGACCCTTAACGGCCATTGAAGAGAAAAGCTTTAGGAGAACCCAGGATAGATATACAAAAACCTCAGAGAAAATTCAAACAAAAGAAGATTGATTTGGGGAGAGCTTACAAAGATATGGTGAAGTAGTCGATTCTGTATGAGAGGTTCATTCTGGATGCAAATGATGGAGGATATGCTGTAGCTATTGCTGGTCATATTGCATCTTGCCGTAACTCCTTGAAAAATTACAAGATGGGTCCGATCAGTGGAGTACTTTTTCCGTATCATACATGAGTATTTAGATTATTCTACTACCTGAAAAGGATGGTACAGAGCCCTCCAGCATTTCATACTTCATGAACTTTGTACTTCAGCAGCTACGAAAGAGACTCTATACAAATAGGAAGACAATCGATCATCACGTTCAAAGCGCGCCATCGCGCCATCGCGCCATCGCGCCATCGCGCCATCGAGCCATCAAGCAATTGAGCCATCTGTTTCTGAATTTTCCAGCCATTTGACCTGCTTAGATTGGAAACATCATCATATCAATCAATATTTATTATAAGCTGGACTAGTGTCAAAGAATGAAAGACGACCGAATTCTCGATGTTGGACTTCTTGTCCCAAAATTCCATGTCCAAAAAGAATAGTCCATGGAACTAATGATGAAACCATACGGACTCTTTTGCTTAGTAAGAACTTATGGTCATTGCAATTCCATCTTTTGCTTTACTATACTCTATAGACGAAGTAGTAATTCCTGGCAGTGCGGGTCCGAGTAGTCTGCTGCAAGAGGGAGTCATAATCTGCTTCAGTACTGTTCTGCTCACAACATCGGGCCCAAACTTTTAGCAATCAGACAAGCATGACGTGAACAGCCATTTTCTGAAGGTTACCTGCGCTCTCGTTGGCAGCATAGAGCCTCCAAATATCCGTCAATGTCTTCTCTTCGACCTGTTCAAGGAATGGTAGCTACCTTCACAACTAGCCTCAGATCAGCCTTAGGTTGGGTAGGGTAGTTGTACATAATGGTGAGATTTTCGCGTAGTCTTGACGAGAAAATGAGCATTGTGACTGACCCTTCGATGTACGAGTTGAGCAGGCCAGTTGAATCCTTCGTCTATCACTGGACCTCGATGTGGCCAGTAGTAGAAATTGACACACATCACCAGCTGTCCGATGCAGCACAGTAAGCACAAATCACCAGTTTCCTGATGCAGGGCAGTAAATCATGTTTTTTGATTGACCAATGTCATCACCTGACTGTGGCACGACGGATGTTGCATCGGACCTTCTTAGATATGGGAAGGAGGGCCGGAAGTGCCGATTGGGGCCTTGCCGATCTGTCCTGCTGGAGCTGCTAGAGTGGGGCAGCAGCAGTGGCAGGAGGGATGGCCAGGGGGGTGTCGTGCTGAATCCCGTTGACTGCTTATTTGTGTCAATCTGACTAGGACAGCTGACTTGGCTTGACACGTGGCCTCATAGGCTGACTCATCCACTTTGTGTGTGTGATTCACGCTAAGGACGGAGGACCACTTCTCTCCCTTTTTCTCAATTCGTTTCTCTGCTTTCTCTCTGGGTGACCGCTCATCAAATGCGAACGACAACAACGCCGACAACAACAACGACGACGACAACGACGAAGACGACGACAACAACGACGAAGCGACTACAAGGGCCAACGCCCACGCACGACGCCAACCTGTCCAAGACCGTTCAAAGCGCAACGAGGGAAGCCCATCTACAGGTACCTCAACCACCAACAAGACCGTCAAGGTGGACACTGCAGAATGGAAGCGCGGCCAGATTGACTGGTGGCTGGGAAAGGCCAGCCCACAGGAATGGACAAGTTCTGAAGGAGCCGGAGTACGAAGGACGGAAGCGGTGGAAAGGCGATCGTGGAACGGACGGCCGAAGACCATCAATCCAAGGTCAGGTCGACCACTGGGTCGGATGAACGGCCCTGATAGACAACCCTTCCGTCTAGCCAACCAGCGAAGCCAACGGCGCACCTAACCGATCAGGTAGCGCTAGGGTTTCACTGCATCCGGCCCATATCGAAAAATTTCGTGTATAAGAAACAAATGTAGGCCAAATGGCCAAGTGCAACGGCAAGCACATCTCAACATCTACATAACCTACAGCAGATTGACCCGCTCAATAACCACGGGTCAAAACACAAAGGTCGCTAATCGATGCATGAACACTATGTGCCAGAAGCGGAGCCCTTCTGCCACCAACTAGAGCCCGCCCAGCTTTCTGGTGCAAGGCACTAGCCTGAGCACGCTGCAAACAGGCCGAAACTCGTCGACGCAAGAGCGACAGATATGCAGCCGGGGGCGGCGGCGTGGCTATCAGCACTCCCCATCTACGCGGCGCTGACAATTCCAGACGCGGTATTCAGGACGGCGGCCCACCGGCTCCTTGGCCTCCTCCCTCCCTGCCTCGTCGGGGTCCAACAGTGCAAGTGCGGTGCCCGCCACGATGACCCTGCGGCGCTGGCGGCCCACATGCTCCGCTGCGCGCACGGGGGCGAGCGGACAGGTTCGCACGACCTCCTGCGAGGCGCCATGCAGGGTGTGTTCCTGGAGGCCCGCTACAAGGTGGTAGTGGAGAATTCGACGATCATGCCCATCCTGCGGGGCGCTGACGGACAGCTTTACACCCGCAGCGCGGACCTCGTTGCCATCCCGCCCGGAGGAGGTCCGCGTATCATCGCTGATGTGGCGACTGCAGATTGCGTTGATTCGGCCAACCCCGCGAAGTCGGCGACGCTCGTCGGGCACGCGGTCGCTTTGGCAGCTCGGAGTAAGGAGCGCAAGTACTCTGACCACCCTCCAGGCGATGCCTTCGAGGCACTAGCCATTGACGTACACGGGGCCTTTGGCAGTGGCTGGTGGATCTCCTCCAGCGGCTTGCCCGGGAGGCCATCGAGCGGCGGCAGGGCTCGCCAGGTTTCAATGCTGCCGGCTCCCTCTCGCAGGTCTTTCGGATGAGGCTGGCGGTCTCGCTGCAGCGCTCTTTGGCTCATGCGGTCCACGCGCACGCTGGCCGTGCTATGGCTGCTGCTTCCGGGTCTCGACAGAGTGCCGCTTTTCCCGCTTCGAGTTACTCTGATCTGCTGTTGCTCACACGTGGATACTGAGCATCCATCTGCATCTCCCTCCGCACCGTCTCGTGCTTTGTAGTGTAGTCCTTTTCCGGCACTTTTTCTTTGGCTTTGGACATTATTCATTCTTTTTGGGTTGGCTTTGCCAGCCCCTCTTCTCTATGGGCGAGCTCTTCTCTCCCTGCTAAGCAGCCGCAGATCAGAGACGCTAGGCTCCTGCCTCTGGCTCTGGCCAGCTCTTCTTCCGGCCAGGGGACCCACGTCCATCTGGCCGCACTTTCTTCCAGGAGACTAGCATCTCTGATCTGCGGTTGCTTAGCAGGGGTTACTGATCGAATGCGCCTGGCCGTCTCGCTACAGAGGTCCATGGCCCGGGCGCTGCACCTTCATGCCGGCAGAGCCCTCGCTGCTGCCTCTGGCTCTGGCCAGGGGACCCACTTCCAGGAGCCCAGCATCTCTGATCTGCGGCTGCTTAGCAGGGGTTACTGAGTGTCTCGTAGCAGCTTTGTTTCTGTTACTTAGCGCTTCCCCTGGCCCCCTTCTCGTACTCTGTTCATTCTTTTTCGGGCTGGTTGTTCCAGCCCCTATTCTCAATGGGCGAGCACTTTCTTCTCTTACTGAGTGTTGTGTAGCTGCTTTCTTTCTTCGTGTGCTTGTTTTTCTCTCTGGCCAGGGGACCCATTTCCAGGAGCCCAGCATCTCTGATCTGCGGCTGCTTAGCAGGGGTTACTGAGTGTCTCGTAGCAGCTTTGTTTCTGTTACTTAGCGCTTCCCCTGGCCCCCTTCTCGTACTCTGTTCATTCTTTTCGGGCTGGTTGTTCCAGCCCCTATTCTCAATGGGCGAGCACTTTCTTCTTTTCTTAGCGCTTCACCTGGCCCCCTTCTCGTGCTTTGTTCATTCTCTTTTGGGCTGGCTTTCCAGCCCCTATTCTCCTAGGATAGAAGAAAGTGCTCGCCCATTGAGAATAGGGGCTGGAACAACCAGCCCGAAAAAGAATGAACAGAGTACGAGAAAGGGAGGATAGGGAGAGCGCTACGAAAAACAAGCACACAAAGAAACAAAGTAGCTACGTGTCATTCAGTCACTTCAAATGGGCGAGCCCTTTCTTCTGACCTTCGTCGATTCTTCTCGGGCTGGGCTTTTCGCAGCCCTTGCCTCAAATCCGACAGACTAGCTCTCGGAAAACTATCCCCCTGGCTTCCTCTGGCCCCCTTCTCGTTCTTTGTTCATTCTTTTTTGGGCTGGCTTGTCCAGCCCCTATGGGCGAGCCCTTTCTTCCTATCCTCCTGACGAAAGCCGGAGGCCGCAGCGAGTGAAAGATGCCGGATGGAGGCCGGAAAGAACTGACACGGAAATGATGTGTGGAATGAGTGATGGAGGGCCTGCGACGGAGGCCCGGCGGCCGCCCGCCTCCCCCAGCTCCCCCCCTCAAAAAGATTCACTTCCCGCCACCCCATTAGCCACCACCTCTTGGTCTCAGCCTCCGTTCGCAGGCCCCCGGGCCCACGGGCGCCGAGCCGCCGGCGCTGCCGCCCAACTTCTTCAACTATCCGCCCCCCATTGCCGCGCCGCCTCCCTACGGCCCGACGTACTACCGCACCGACGTGCTGAACATGTCACTCCACTTTGTCAATAACACCGAGGCCTTGGACTACCAGGCCGAAGGCATCACTGCCGGCTTGTACCAGCGCCTCAACCTCACGCGCGAGCTCGGCACGACGCCCCACGTCACAGTGCTCATCCCTACCGACTCCAGCTACAACGTCACCCAGTACCCTCTGGCGAAGCCAGTGCTCGACCTCCTGAAAGGCCCCGACGCTGACTACGTCGCCAGGCAGCTTCTGAAGTAACACGTTATCGCGGGCCGTTCCTGGGTCAGCGAAATCACCCCAACCCCCCCCCCCCAGAAAAAACAAAACAAAACGTAGCAAGTGGCTGCTTGCTTCCGCCCGTCTTTTTGCAGTCTCTTGGTGCTACTGTTTGCAGAGACGAGAAGGCCGCGAAGTGGCTTCATTGCATGGCAGATTCTTGACTGTATCAAGCACTGTTGACAGGCATAACCCATGCAGGCTCGCTTGGATACCTCGGCATGCCGGCTTTCTGTATAGACGCGAGTGCGCTCCACAGCTTGCGCTCCACAGCTCGAGCGTAGTAGAGCAGGGCCTTGTCAGCTGGCAGATGCCCGGCCAGCGTCTGTGGTACTGACTTTATCTCGTCGCGTGTGGTGGGGTTGCCGATGCTGTGTGTAATGGGGTTGCCAACAGTTGGATACCGACTTCGCCTTTGCAACCTTACCCCAGCTTTTTCCCACTCTGCTGCCTGGATACTCCATCGAATATGTGCACAACGTCTACGGCCCGAATGGCAATCTGCTATCGACCTGGATCGGGAACACCTCTCAGCCTACGCAGAATTGCACATTTGCAGGGTCATTGCAGAACGGTTTTGCCGCTGATTTATACCTGACGGCTCTGTTGGTGAACGGACTTGCCATTCCTCCCCTGAAAGCCCTCCTACCTCCTGGAGCAGCACCTGCTCCAAGCCCTTCTGGCAGCCCACCCTCAGGTGGCAACAGCTCGCCTTCCCCTCCGCCTCCCTCAGCGCCAGGACCTTCTCCTGGCGCGGCTTCTCCCAGTAAGCAACTCCATACTTTCAGCTTGCGTCGAGTTGCCGCTAATTTTGTCTTGTGGCACTTACCTTGTTCAGTCTCAAGCCTGTCTTGGCCACTCTACTTTACCATAGACTATCATCCGTAGACTATCATCCATAGACGATCATCCAATGAATGTTTGAATTGGTACCATATAAGACAAGTTGCGTCCTCATCATTGACCTGGCTGGTGAGTGTCCCTGAATAGCGAGCATCACCTGTGATGCAGGTTGCACATGTTTCCAGTTTCTTGTGCTCGCGGCGTTGAGTTGCACAAGCGTACTTATGCTAACCTTCTGAGCAAACGACCTCGGCCTTTAAGAGCTCTGTTGACCTGGTAGAAAGCTCACAGCTCTATGCCACTGAATGCGTAAGAGGTCTTTGAGCTCAGTGCCCGTAGTTAGCTTGATGTCTGCGTGGCGTGCCGAATTAGCAGCTTCGATGCAGAGGTGCTACTGTTGCTACCCTTGAAGTTTGGGTGCTACATATTACTCCGTCCTTTTTCATCATCTTGGATGCGTAAGGTGTCCATGTGTTACTGAGCAACTATTGCAGCATGCACATGGTACAACATGTGCACATGCACGATGAAGACAGATATTCGTGAGCCTTGTTGGCAGGTATGGATACAGTTCACTTCAGCAAGTCCGAGATAGGTATATAGGAATTGACGTATTTATACTTGGACATGTTTGGATGTTGCATGCCATGATGTATCAAACATTGTGCGACCAACTTCAAGAATTATCATAACGATGTATATGAGGGCCTCATTATATAGAGGCGCGGTGCACACAGAATGAAAGAGGCCAAGCTGGGACAAGACACATTAAAGGACGGTGATTGCCTATGCTAAAGTAGTAAAGGAGTTTGTGGTTGGCTTGTATATAGTCCTTCTAGGCATCAGCCCTCTATGTGTGCTTCTTACCACAGTGAGTTGATGCGAATAAATGCTAGACTGATTGAATGTGGAGTCCAACATGAGAGATATCTTTACCACATTAATTGCCGGATGTTGGGAAAGCCCAAAGTTTAACGGAGACTCAGATCTGTACGCTTTGCACGTGATAAACATATGTCCTGCATCCTCGAGCCTCCTATGAGATGACAAGATGTTGTGTGATGCCATGTTGACTGGCAGGTCGTTTCCATGTGAGACTTGTGCTGAGATGAGATATCACCGTGACACAGTTTTTGCAACTGCCATGCGCAAACCCTTTCTCGCTTGCCTTTCAGTGCGATGGTAGCTCACTGGGCTGCTCCTAGGCACACCTGGCTTGGCCTCTTCGGTTTGGCTCTCCAATGTGCCTTGCTGTGCCTTGCTGTCTACTGGCGGCATTGCGCATGCACGAAGCGCTGCTGTGGTGGCAGGTACCTTGTTCTTTGTAAATGCACAGTCCCGGCAGTCGCCGCCACTTGAGGAGGAGCTCTCCTTGAAGACCTTCAGGAAGAGCACATTGTCTAGCGTAGCAGCCCCATCAGTCATATGGCCACTCTTATACACTCAGCTGACTATGCCTGCCTCTGCTGGCCTACAATCTGTTGTGTGTACGAGACATTGAAAAGGACGCGCTCACTTTGAAGGCCTCAAACAAAGCAGATTGTCCAGCATAGCAACTCGCACTGTTTATCTGCCGAGTCTATCACTCTCAGCTGTCCTTGCCTGCTTCTACTGACCTATGACCTCCGGTGTCTGTGACATGGCATATAAGTTGATCACGCTGTTAGTGAGACATTGCTGGCAGGAATATCTTTCTGTCCGGCCACTGAGCAATGCGTGACCTATTGACCGTTGCAAACGCTTTTCCGGACACTTGAAATTGCGTCTACCGTTCTCGCTCAAACCTATTTACTTGGACTTTCTGAAGCTACACGTCCATGATAACCACCTTATAAATATACGTGGCAATCATGCCATGGCTAGCATACTGCACAGCTCCTAGGAAAGAAAAGGATTCATGCTCGTCGTCCAAGTGCACCAGCAGCTGCGCCTGCTCGTGAACCGGCTCTGTATGTGATCAGCAACTTCCTCCAACCTAGAACCTGCAATTACAGTAGATGAAAGATGGTGTCTGACCTCCTCTGCCTGCCGGGTGAGGTCATCAATCGTGTGAGGCTTGACGCGAAGAACGTCCAGCCACCATCTATCCCTTGCCATCTTTGCTTAGGTTGAAGGGCAATCTGACAGTGGGCTTGTCTTGTGTGTTGCAGCTGGTTCAGTTCCCTTCATCCACTTCTACCATCCGCTGTGATTCAATGTGCCGCAAGCAATCCTCGTGTGATACAGACCTGATCTACGAAGCCCAAGGGTCGTTGAAGTCTTTCTTCGAGGGTCTGTCCATGGCAAGACACAAAGAAGAAGCTCCGGCTAACTCCGTCCATGCGGACTTGACGTCTACCCATCTTTTCCCCACAAAGAACGGGCAACACATGTAAAATTTCTTTTGCTACTAACATGATTTGCTTTGCTTGCTTACTTCCATCCACGCGCGAGTCTCGGATCACCATGGCCGACTAAAGTCTCTGTTCGACGTGATAAATTGTTCTACGCCACCTTCATATGTAGCGTCTGCTGAGAAAACCTCAGTAAACCATGGGTCTCCTGTTGGGCAACCGTCTTCTTATTGTAAAAGCTTCTGAGTCACCGGCTTCGAATTGATCGTTGAGCGCCAGCCCCCAAGGCTCCTTGTGCTTCCCCGTGCCACCCCCCCCCGTCTAGGGATGTGAGCGGGTCGCGCCAAGGCCCGTTTTGCGGCAGGCCAAAGGTCCTCCCTTGAACGGGTGGATCCTGGCGAGGGTGTTCCGAACGGGCGGGGCCCGCCTCTGGGCGGGGCACCTGCCTGGCAAGCCAGCCCGCCACCTGGCGGACCACTTGTCTAAAATGGCCGGTCATGTAATGCCAACGGAGCCATGTGGCTTAACCAGACGGCTGGTTCATTACATACCTCCCCACTCTGGTGTTCACGTCCTCGGGGACTACGAGAGAACAGCCGACAGGGATCAAGACGCCCGCCGGCTGCTGCCTCTACCAAGCAAGGAGAATCACCAACCTTGGCCAGGTATTCCCCGAGAGCATCTGGACAAATTGCCAAATTGGCCGCAGGCTCCCACGTGGTGTGCTCAGGCCCATACCCGAGCCACTTCACCAGATTCTCACGGGTCTTACGCCCTCGAGGCTTATCCCTGTGAGACAAGATCTCTTCCACCTCAAACTCACGATCATCTCGATCAGTCGTGGAGGTGGGGGCGGTTGGACACGACCACCCGAAAGGAAGGCCCTCAGCTGAGACACATGGAAGACTTTATGGACCTTCCAATGCACCGTTGTCTTCAGCTCGTAGGACACGTTGCCTACAAGGCGTACTATTGCAAATGGTCCAACCCGCTTGGGCAGCAACCTGCGCGCACCCACAGCCCGCAAGGATAAGTGCTTCGTGCTAAGCAGCACTCGCGCACCAACATCGAAAACACGTCCTTCCGATGTATGTCAGCATAAGCCTTCTGGCGACTCAGAGCAATTTCCAAGAATTGCCGAGCTCGTCTCTGAGCCTCCAAGAGGGTCCCAGAAAAGGCTACCGCGGCGGAAATTCGTTCCGGCCTCCCCACCTGATGTGGAGGTCGGGGATGCTGATCATAGTTGAGGAAGAATGGAGTCTCCTTTGTGGATGCATGATAGGCATTGTTCATAGCATACTCAGCCGTAGCCAAACACTCGTCCCAGTCAGTCTGGCTGGGGTTGACGAAGTGCCTCAACAAGTTACCGAGAACTCGATTCATTCGCTCACTCTGGCCATACGTTTGTGGATGGAAGGCTGTGGACATGGCCTGTTTCGTGCCAATAAGCTTGGAAACTTCCTTCCAGAAGTGACCTGTAAAGCGAGGTTCGCGGTCCGAGACCAACCTCTCAGGTACTCCATGCAGCTTCCACACCTTATCCACAAAGATGCCAGCGAAAGACTTCGCCGCAACCTGCGTAGTTGTGGGAGCAAATTACACCACTTTACTCAAGCGATCCACAAAGACGACAATGGATCATAGCCGTTCCGCGTCTTAGGCAATTGTGTGATGAAATCCACACTTACATCAGACCAATTCCGCTCTGGAATCTGCGTGGGCCGAAGTAATCCGGCTGACCAGAGATTGCCTCACTGCGCTGGCATGTGGCACAGCTGACCAGAAAGCGCGCACGGGCTGACGAGGCCTTCCACCAAAAGAGGCGTCGCACAGCCTCTTTGGTTTTGCTCACTCCCAAATGACCACTGTAAGGCGTATCATGCAGCTCCCGCAATATGTCAGTGCGAAAGGCATTGCAGTCCGGGACCACAATAGCGTCGCCTTGCCACCAGAGGCCTTTGTCAACAGTGAGGGTGCTCACGTTGGCGGCAATAGCAAACCATGGGTCTTTGCCATGCCCTTGACGGATACGGACGTAGAGCTCAGAGAGGTCAGCCGTGGGTGGCCGAGAAGCTTGACGAGTCGGACGCAGTCCTGCAGCCCGCGCTCCAGGAGCATTCAAGATAGCCAACGCATCAGCGCCGGATGTTGCAACTCACAGGGTCCGCAACGTTGTCAAGGGCGATAAATCCACTAGAGATCGATTGGTGCCATACACTCAGCCCATCGAGCTTGACGCCTAGTCAAATGCTGCTGCGTGTAGCAATATGTCAACGGGCAGTGATCCGTGACAATCGTAAATGCCACACCTTCCAGGTAGCAACGCCAGACACGGAAGGTGTGACATCTCTGCATCTAATCACACATTTAGAGTCAGGGTGTCCTGGTTTGGATTCGAGCATAGGGTGTTTTGGAGACAACCCTCATACAGGAGAATGCCAACGCACATAGACGCACAGAGTGCAGCGGAAGTCTTACCCTGAGGCACCGCCCTAGGGCGGTGACTCTACCAATAGACTTATGGAGAGCTGGCAGGGCCCCCAGTAATGAGCTGCGGCGACGGGCTGGCAGCAGGCGGCAGCAGCAGAGCTGTGGCGGCGGCGGCAGCAGCAGGCAGCAGCGGGGCTGGCTAGGCAGCAGCAGGGCTGCGTCTCTCTCGGGCGTTGGTCGGACTCCGGAGTCTGGCCAAGGCCTACTACTTATAGCGGTTCTCCTCCCACCCCTACCCTGAGGGTGTGACGAGAGTCGCCCCCAGGGCCCTCCCTCGGAGGGGCGGGCCTGACAAGGGGACACGATGAATACAAGAGGCTGGCACACAGGGCCAGAGGCCTGTAGCACGAGTCCAAGGGACTAGCGCCAAGAGGCCGGCGCGAGTTCGAGGGGCTGGCGCGCTGCACAGTGACAAGCGGAGGTGGCGCGCCGGGCCAATAGCCTGGCTCACGGGGCCAAGAGACTGAGGCCATGAGGACACAGGACCGAGGCTATGCGGCCATGAGGCCAAAGGAGCTGGCCAATCCGGCCAGCCCGCAGGGTACTGCTGAGGGAGAGCTGGGCCACCCGGCCAGCTCGCAGGCGGCTGGCCTGAGGAGGGAGCTGGCCCACCCGGCCAGCCCGCAGGGCGTGAGCCCGAGGCGTGCGGACGTGGTACGGAGCCCGGGACCCTCAAATCGTACTTAGCTATACGGAGTGCAGCCAAGCTACCCGCACCGTTCGGGACTCCAAACGGTAGATACGCTACGCTCATGTAAGGTTATCGCGCACCGTTAGCACTCTCAAATGTAGGGAACGTTATATACCTCCCCACTTAGGTGTTCACGTCCTCGGGAACAAGAAGGGAGCACGACAGATACCCAGGTATTAAACCCGGCGGGAAGATTTTGGACGACGGATAGAAGAGACTTGGCCTCCCGTGAAATACTGCTGGACGCGAGAAGGCCAATTTGCAAGATTGGCCGCTGGTTCCCAGGTACTGTGCTCAGGCCCAAAGCCGAGCCACTTGATGAGATACTCACGGGATTACGACGCCGACGGAGAGTGTCCCGGTCTGAGAAAATCTCCTCCACTTGAAACTCCTCCTCGCCAGCAACAACGAGGGGAGGTGGGGGCGGTTAGACACGGCCATCCGTATGGTATGGCTCGAGTTGAGACCCATGAAAAACGTTGTGGATTTTCCAATGTCCCGGTGTATCAATCTCATATGCGACCTTGCCGACCAGGCGCATGACACGGAAAGGTCCAACCCACTTTGGTAGCAATTTAGCCGACAGACGGTAAGACTAAGTGCTTAGTGCGCAATAGCACTTGGGCACCGACGTCGAAGGACACATGCCTGCGACGGCGATCAGCACACTGCTTTTGCCGATTCTGAGCAATTGTCAAGGATTGCTAAGCCCTCCGCTGAGCTGCAAGTACCGGTGAAGCTTACAGCGGCCGGAACGTGCTCCGGCCTCCCCACCTGCAAAGGTGATCGGGGATGCTGACCATAATTTAGGAAGAAGGGTGTACTTTTGGTAGAGTCATGATAGGCATTGTTCACAGCATACTCCGCTGGAGCAAGATACACATCTCAGTCACTTTGACTGGGGTTCACAGAGTGGCTTAGCATGTCTTCCAAAACCCCATTCATCCGTTCGGTCTGACCGTCCGTCTGGGGGTTGAAAGCCGTGGACATGGATTGCTTCGTGCCGAGAAGCCTGCACACTTCTTTCCAGAAGTGAGCCGTGAAGCGAGGATCGCGGTCAGACACGATGCGCTCGGGTACTCCGTGCAGTTTCCATGCGCGGTCCACAAATATGCCAGCGAATTCGTTAGCGGATACCCGTGTGGTTGTAGGTACAAAGTGCACCAACTCACTCAAACGATCCACAATTACGACAATGGCGCATAGCCGTTGCGCGTCTTGGGCAACTGGGTGATGAAATCCACACTGACATCAGACCAGTTTCGCGGGGGGATAGCCAAAGGTTGGAGCAAGCTGTCAGGCTTGTGAGAGCGTGCCTTACTACGCTGGCAGGTGGCACAAATCTTCACAAAAGAATTTACGTGAATTGACAAGCGCGGCCACCAAAAGAGAAGCCGGATAGCTTTCTGTCTTCCCCATACCCATGTAACCACTGTACGGAGGGTCATGCATCTCTTGCATGATACTAGTGCGCAAGGCATTGCAGTTGGGCACCACAATGGCGTCACCTCGCCACCAGAATCCTTGGTTATGTACGACTGTGCGTGATTTGGTTGCAGATGCAAACCAAGGGTCTGTGCCATACCCATCACGAATACGCACATACAGCTGAGAGAGGTTGGTGTTGCTTTGTGCTGCGGGCCCACGGCTAGGCCGCACGTCAGCAGTCTGAAGCCTTGTGGCACACAGGACAGGCGCACAGTAGCCCCTACAAAGTTGCGGCTCACCGGGTCCGCCACATTGATTCTTTCAGGGCGGTACAACCCCTGAAATCGGAATTGTGCCATGCTCTCAGCCCACCGAGCTTGACGCCTGCTCAATAGCTGCTGTGTGTGAAAGTAGGTCAACGGGCAATGATCCGTTACGACCGCAAATTCGACACCCTCGAGATAGCATCGCCACATACGGAGGGCGTGCACAACAGCAAGGAGCTCCAGCTTACCCGTAGTATAATTTCGCTCTGCAGGACTGAGCCGACTACTTTCGAATGCTACGGGATGACCTTCCTGCAGGAGAACGGCACCAATGCCGATCAAAGAGGCGTCCCGTATGACATCATAGGGCACGGCTTCTCGAGGCAAAGCCAAAACGGGTGGTGATACCAGGACCCGTTTTGTATCCTCAAACGCCTTCTGGCATTCAGACGTCCACCCCCATGATACGTCCTTACGAGTGATCCTTCGTAAGAGGAGATGCCATGCTTCCATATCCTTGAAGATATTTTCGGAAATAGTTTGCGAATCCCAAAAAGGAACGCAACTGTGGCACAGTCCTTTACTTCTGTTGTTTTTTGGGGTCGACGCGCACCCCGTCTTTGCCCACCACATGCATTAAGTACGTTAATTCGGGCTGGTTGCATACACGCTGGTCTTGGCATACATATGAATTCCACGTAGCAACTGCAGAACTTTCCGCAGGTGGCGTACATGATCCTCAGGCGTTTTACCAAACACCAGTATGTCATCCAGATAGACCAGCACGAAGTCATACAAAAGGGGGCCAAAGACCTTCGTCATCACTGCCTGAAACGTGGCAGGTGCGTTGGTCAGACCAAAACTCAGCACCTTGAACTGGAAGTGTCCGACAGGGCGTACGAAACGCTGACTTTGGAACGTCCTCAGGAGTTATAAGAAATTGATGATACCCACTCTGCAAGTCGAGGGAGCTGAACACTTTAGCTTCCGCAATACGATCGAAGAGATCATCTATACGAGGCAACGGGTATCGGTTCTTGACAGTGAGCTTGTTGAGAGCTCGGTGATCGAAGCACATCCGGAGACTACCCTCCTTCTTCTTAACGAAGAGGATAGGTGCACCATACGGGGACTGCGAGGGCTCAATGTGGCCTTTACGGAGCAATTCCGTCACTTGCGATTGCATGTCTCGAAATTCGAGAGGACTCAGTCGATACATGGGACGGTACGGCGGCACAGCGGCAGGCTCCAATAGAATTGTATGAGCTACGCCTCGATAGGGAGGCAATCCATCTGGAAGTGCGTCCGGGAACACATCAGAAAATTCTGCCAACAACTTGTCAAGAGCCGTACTACGTGAGGCCACGACACTCACATCAGAGTCAGGGGGAGACAAAGCATTCACAACACCCCAATATATAGCCGAAGCTGGTTGTTTGCGGAGAAGCTTCTTCAGCCGCACAGCTGAAAGCCGCAGAGAAGCGTACTGCATAGGTGGTGGTACACAGAAATTGTCGACGTTGTGCAATTTAAAACGACGAGGACCACTGCGGCCGACACAAGTGCGCTGTTTGCAATCAAGCACGGACGCTGTGGCACAGAGCCAATCATCACCTAAGATTACATCAAAGGCAGACGACAAATCAATGACTTGACAAGACACTACCGTTTTGTAGCTTTGGATGCGAAGGGGCACTTTGCAAAGGCCCAAGACTTAAATATTTTGACCATTGGCCATCGTAGCTTGCAATACATCAATGGGTTGCACAGGCAAGCCATTGTTACACAGAAAAGTCTTACTAGCACAGGATACAAAAGCACCTGTGTCTATGAGGATCTGGGCTGGTTGACCAACCGCTATGCTGGTAAATAGCATAGTTGGCGTCGAAGCACCAAGTGCGACGGCACCTGCCAAAGCAAGACTGACTTTGCGAACTACATAGATGAGAATTTTCCTGGGTGATTCAGCAGCACCACGTACGACGTGGAGATGGCCTACTGTGTAGCGATAGAGCAAGGACAGGCCCGGTGGTTGTGGAGATTCAGTCCTCGCCTGCATCAGCCGATGAAAAACACAGGGTCGTTAGCCCCATGATGATTCACCCAATTTCAGATACATTTGAGCAGCTGATTGCACTTGGTTGCGGGGAACCCAGACAACAAGGGGACCACCATTCACCAAAGCTTGCATTAGCGTATGCAGGGAGCGCACTACGGGGACAGGAAAGCGCGGACAAGCGGTCCTACATGGTCAAATAGCATTTGCACATGATGCAGTTGAGGACTCCACACAGAACTTAAGGAAAGGCAATCACGTTTGCCCTTGCCTTTATACTGCCACTTGGGGCCGGGTGGAGCGAAGTTGCTTGATGAGGGGTGCTTGGGAGCTTGGGTGCAATCACGGATGCGATGGCCCTTCTGGCCACACCGGTAGCAAGCGCGGTCCTCCTCAGGGACGAAGGCCGCGGGCTTGGTTGGGCGCCGTGGCCCCACATAGGGCTTGCCAGTGGTGCTTGGCATACTACTGGGGCGACGCTTCGAAGATGAAGGCGCAGCCGGGTCGACGACTTCTGCCAGGGGACGCTTGCGGGAGTACATGGCGAAAATGATGCGCGCCTGCTCAATCAAGCGGTCCAAAGTGTCCACTGGCTGGAAGGATACAGCATCCAATTGGGCAAGGAGGGCCACGTGCTCGGGCAGCCCTGCCTTAAACCTCTGGCACTGGTCAGCGTTATCCATGGGCTTGGTGTTGAGTTTCGACTTGGTGTTGAGTTTCGACAACAGCATGTGGAACCGCCGCACGTAGTCGTTAAAATCGTTGTTTCTCATGCGGATGACATCAAGCTCGTTTCGCGCATTGAGCTCGGCGTGCACTTCGCCGTAAATGCTTGACAACGATCTGACGAAGAAATCCCAATAATTATACACCACAGGAGTGGATGATTTCTTCACGCTTTCCCACCAATGGGCGGGATCGCCTGAGAGGTACGTGGCCGCAAGCCCGACACGGTTTTGTGCGCCGGTGCCACACTGTACGAACTACGCAAGAATCTCTGCAAGCCAAGCGTTGAGGCCGCCGCGGAAGGATTGCCCACTGAATTTGGCCAGTGATGCGGGCTTGGCACGCCTCACCTGCGACTCACGGAGTTTCGGCTTCAGTTTGCGGACACGCTTTTCGCCCTTGGTAACTCGGGCGACAAGCGCTTGCACTTCTTCCAGCAGCGCTCCCGAGAAGGAAGCCACTGCAGGGTCCCCACATACCGGGACCGCAGCCTCGTGGAGCTCCTGAAGGCGCGCATTGCGCCGGGCGTCGTCGGAAGCCAGGACGTCCGCAGCCGTCGCCTGGAGCTCCCCTAGATCGTCGGCAAGGTCCTCGACCTCAAGAGGTGGAAGAGCCGGTGGAGGAGGACTTGGGCATGTACTGGAGTCCAGCGAACTGCATGCCTGATACCACACACTGACGGATCAAGTCAGATGCGGCAAACATATCGAGGATCCACGCTGGCAAGAAGTACTCAGAAGGACTGGTGCCCCAGACCCACAAGCAACCAAGACAGCATGCGTCATACCTCCAAACCACAAAGCTGTTCGAGCAGCAAGAGGGAGGGACCAGGAGTGGACGGACCAACCAATTCCTGGCATACGGTCAGACTTTGCCGCCCACCGGCGACCGGGTGCACTTCCCTGCCGTACTGGCCGGCAATCCGCCGGTCACAGGTCGTTTACGCTGGTAAGTGCTGACCTAACACAATAGCTTGTTGCCGGGACGAAGAGCCGCTTGGCATCTTGAGGGCCCCGTACGTGGATGTCGAAGGCGAGAGGGTGGCACACGTGCCGCTTCGCCGATGACAGATCCACGTCTACGCTAGAAAATTCACTCGAAATAGAAGAATTCGTCCAGAAGACAGAGGGATCCATGCACTGTCAGCAGTAAATCACAACCTTTTACTTAACTGCCTAGATGCAAGAACACCTCTGATACCAATGTGACATCTCTGCATCTAAATACACAATTAGAGTCAGGGTGTCCTGGTTTGGCTTCGAGCATAGGGTGTTTTGGAGACAGCTCTCATACAGGAGAACGCCAACGCACATACGCGCACAGAGCGCAGCGAAAGTCTTACCCTGAGGCACCGCCCTAGGGCGGTGACTCTACCAACAGACTTACGGAGAGCCGGCAGGACCCGCAGCGACGAGCTGCGGCGACGGGCTGGCAGCAGGCGGCAGTGCATGGATCCCTCTGTATTCTGGACTACTTCTTCTCTTTCGAGAAAAAGTTTCAGAGTAGACGTGGAGCTGTCATCGGCGAAGCGGCACTTGTGCCACCCTCTCGCCTTCGAAGTCTTACCCTGAGGCACCGCCCTAGGGCGGTGACTCTACCAACAGACTTACGGAGAGTCGGCAGGGCCCGCAGCGATGGACTTCGGCGACGGGCTGGCAGCAGGCGGCAGCAGCAAAGCTGTGGCGGCGGCGGCGGCAGCAGGCAGCAGCCGGGCTGACTAGGCAGCAGCGGGCTGTGTCTCTCTCGGGCGTTGGTCCGACTGAGCAGTCTGGCCTCGGCCGGCTACAGATAGCGTTCCACCTGCCACCCCTCCCCCGAGGGTGTGACGAGGGTCGTCCCAGGGCCCACCTTCAGATGGACGGGCCCAACAATGGGGACACGAAATAGCGTGTGTGACGAGCGGAGCCCCAAAGGCCCACCCTCGGCGGGGCGCGAGCCCGACATCGAGAATAGCCACACAGGGTGCAGCAGATCGACCGGCACCGTTGACACGCCCCAACGGTGACGAGACGACACTGGAAGGTTTCCCGCAACGTTGGCACGCCCTAACGGCGGGAACGCCCTAACGGCGGGAACATCACAGTCCCGGTCAAGGCTACCGCGGCGGGAATTCGTTGCTGCCTCCCCACCTGAAGTGGAGCTCGGGGATACTGACCGTAGTTAAGGAAGAAGGGAGTCTCCTTTGTGGTCGCATGATAGGCATAGTGCACAGCATATTCAGCTGGAGCCAAATACTCATCCCAGTCAGTGTGGCTAGGATTGACAAAGTGCCTCAACATATCCTCCAGTACTCGATTCATTCTCTCAGTGTGGACATCCGTTTGTGGATGAAAGGCTGTGGACATGGCCTGTTCTGTGATCAATAAGTTCGCAAACTTCCTCCCAGAAGTGACCTGCAACGCGAGGATTGCAGTCCGGAACCAGCCTCTCAGGTACCCCATGCAGCTTCTACACCGCATCCACGAAGATGCCAGCGACATCCTTCGCTGATACCCGCGTAGTTGTGATAACAAAATGCACCTTTGTCATCAAGCGATCCACAAAGACGGCAATGGCATCATAGCCGTTCCGCGTCTCAGGCATTTGTGTGATGAGATCCACACTTACATTAGACCACTTGTAACGTTTCCTCCGTTTGAGAGTGCTAACGGTGCGCGATAACCTTACAAGAGCGTAGCGTATTTACCGCTTGGAGTCCCAAAACGGTGCGGGTAACTTGGCTGCACTCCGTGTAGCTAAGTACGCTTCGAGGGTCCCGGGCTCCGTACCCCGTCCGCACGCCTCTGGCTCACGCCCTACGAGCTGGCCGGGTGGGTAGCTCTCCCTCAGGCCAGCGCCTTGCGGGCTGGCCGGGTGGGCCAGCTCTCCTTCAGGCCAGCGGCCTGCGAGCTGGCCGGGTGGGCCAGCTCTCCTTCAGCAGTACGCTGCGGGGTGGCCGGATTGGCCGGCTCACTTGGCCTGATGGCCGCATGGCCTCGGTCTTGTTTCCTGATGGCCTCAATCCCTTGGCCCCGTGAGCCAGGCTGTTGGCCTGGCGCGCCACCTCCTTGGCGCTAGTCACTGTGCAGCGCGATTGTCCCATGGACTCGCTCGCCGGCCTCTTGGCGCTAGTCCCTTGGACTCGTGCTACAGGCCTCTGGCCCTGTGTGTCAGCCTGTTGTATTCGTCGTGACCCCTTGTCAGGCCCGCCCCTCCGAGGGAGGGCCCTGGGGGCGACCCTCGTCATACCCTCAGGGAAGGGTGGCAGGAGAATTGCTACAGGTAGTAGGCCTTGGCCAGACTCCTCAGTTGACCAACGCCCGAGAGAGACACAGCCTGCTGCTGCCTAGCCAGCCCCGCTGCTGCCTGCTGCTGCCGCCGCCGCCACAGCTCTGCTGCTGCCGCTGCTGCCAGCCCGTCGCCGCAGCTCATCGCTGCGGGCCCTGCCGGCTCTTCGTAAGTCTGTTGGTAGAGTCACCGCCCTAGGGCGGTGCCTCAGGGTAAGACTTCCATTGCGCTCTGTGCGCGTATGTGCGTTGGCGTTCTCCTGTATGAGGGTTGTCTCCAAAACACCCTTGACTGGCTAGATGCAAGAACACCTCTGATACCATTTGACATCTCTGCATCTAATCACACAGTCGGAGTCAGGGTGTCCTGCTTTAGATTCGAGCATAGGGTGTTTTGGAGACAACCCTCATACAGGAGAACGCCAACGCACATACGCGCACAGAGCGCAGCGGAAGTCTTACCCTGAGGGACCGCCCTAGGGGGGTGACGCTACCAATAGACTTACGGAGAGCCGGCAGGGCCCCCAACTATGAGCTGCGGCGACGGGCTGGCAGCAGGCGGCAGCAGCAGAGCTGTGGCGGCGGCGGCAGCAGCAGGCAGCAGAGGGGCTGGCTAGGCAGCAGCAGGCTGTGTCTCTCTCGGGCGTTGGTCGACTGAGGAGTCTGGCCAAGGCCTACTACCTGTAGCAATTCTCCTGCCACCCTTCCCTGAGGGTATGACGAGGGTCGCCCCCAGGGCCCTCCCTCGGAGGGGCGGGCCTGACAAGGGGTCACGACGAATACAACAGGCTGACACACAGGGCCAGAGGCCTGTAGCACCAGTCCAAGAAACTAGCGCCAAGAGGCCGGCGCGCGAGTCCAAGGGACTGGCGCGCTGCACAGCACGAGTCCAAAGGACTAGCGCCAAGAGGCCGGCGCGCGAGTCCGAGGGACTGGCGCGCTACGCAGTGACTAGCGCCAAGGAGGTGGCGCGCCAGGCCAATAGCCTGGCGCGCGACTCCAAGGGACTGGGGCCATGCGGACACAGGACCGAGGCCATGCAGCCTTGAGGCCGAGAGAGCTGGTCAATCCGGTCAGCCTGCAGGGCGCCGTTCTGAGGGAGAGCTGACCCAGCCGGCCGGTCTGCAGGGCGTGAGCCCGAGGCGGGCGGACAGGGTACGGAGCCCGGGACCCTCGAACCGTACTTAGCTACACGGAGTGCAGCCAAGCTAACCGCACCGTTTGGGACTCCAAACAGTAGATACGTTACGCTCATGTAAGGTTATCGCGCGCCGTTGGCACCCTCAAACGGCGGAAACGTTACAACGTGGGTGCAGTGTGACGAGGACGATAAGCGCAGGGAATCGAGCAAGGGAGAGGAGGGTTTGGTTGTTCGTCAACGTGTCGTGCCGTGCAGCGCGCTCCAAGCGAGACCGCTGGCTGTTCGGATCTTGTCAATCTTATTCGGGCTGTCTGTTCACAGTGCTCGCCCCCACTGGGAGAGCCACTTCGACTGGCACCCGAGCCAGTGCTCCGGCTTCGCAACCTAGCCTGTCGGACTTCTCTGTCCTCAAACATGGGCACTGCAGCTGTCATGACTCGACAAATGTTTACAGGCAATTAGGCGGTCAAGTCCTGGTTGGGTTCGATGTAGGGATACAGGAGCAAAACCCTACACCGTGAAGCACCTCGGCGCTCAGCGGAAGTCTTGCTTTGTGGTGCCACCGTCAGGCCGCGTCTCCACCTCTCGGGCACCAGTCCGTAGCTAGCCCGCCAAGGGCCGGCCACGGACGCCTGGCAGCGAGCCGGCAGCGTCCTGCGGAGACGGGCTGCAGCAGCAGGCGCAGCAGCAGGGCTGCGCCGCTCTCGGGGCTTCACTGATCCGAACTGGTGTTCATGTCTCTGCCCCTAGAATCCTAGTGATTCCGGTGCCCAGAGTGACTCCGGGATGCGAACGGGCGACCCGACCCACGAAGGGTGTTCGGCTGGCTCTGGCGGCTCTGGCCGTAGTGCATTCAATGCCCTGGGGCCCCGTGCAACCAGTGCACTTGGGCCCACCCCCTACGCCGACGCCAACGGTCAGCGGTATTGAGCGTGACCTGCACCTCCTCACACAACGCCCCCAAGGCGTGTGAGGCAGGTACAATAGCCATCTCCACCTCCAGACGCTCCGCGAAGAGTGTGACTTGGCGCAAGTCCTCCGGCGACAGGCCGCCAGGGCTGGTAGCCGTCCGGAGGGCCGGGCCATCAGGACCGGCCATCGTCCGGAGCTCCGTCCTGAGTCGTTGTGCCAGCTCCTTGGTCTGCGCCTCCTGTTGCTGTCAGTTGAGCAGCCGGCTGAGTAGGGCTGGGGCTCACTGGTATATCGCGACCCTATGCCTTCCAAGGGGAACACTGATCAATTCAGATTGCGATGTTCAGCACATCACGACTCCATACTGAATAGCAGGACACCCCAATACTGGTGCTCTAGCAAGCGAGCAAGCAAGACAGCGCGCTAACCCGTACCTCCATACAGCATGGCAGACAAGCAACTGCAGAGAAGGTCCAAAGACCGGAGCACAAAGCCGAGCTTGGTGGAACGATCATCTTTTTGCCGCCCAGCGGCTGCCAGTTTCACCTCCCACTCTCAGATGAGGTATCCGCCGACAGACCGTGGTACGCGTGCGTAGGTAAATCCGACAGCTGATGCCAATGGTCGTGGCGCAGGGTCGTCAAGATTGCGATTGCCGCCCGACTGCGCTGCCACGTCCCTGCTCTGACAAAATTGCTCTCGCTCGAGAAAGTCAGAGCAGACAGTCAGGAGGATCCATGCATCAGCAGTCTTATTAATAGATCAGACGTGCAAGATGCAAGAACACCCTCTGCTATTCAATGTCATGACTCGATGCCCGTTCACAGGCAGTTAGGGCGGGTCATGTCCTGATTGGCTTCGGACGTAGGGACGTCGGACGTAAGGAGCAAACCCCTACACTGTGAAGCACCTTGCGCCTCGGCGCGCAACGGAAGTCTTGCCCTGTGGTGTCGCCGTTAGGCGGCGTCCACCTCTCGGGCACCAGACCGCAGCTAGCCCGCCAAGGGCCGGCCGCGGACGCCTTGCAGCAAGCCGGCAGCGTCCTGCGGCGACAGGCTGCAGCAGCAGGCGCAGCAGCAGGGCTGCGCCGCTCTCGGGGCTTCACTAATATTAAATGGTGTCCGTGTCTCTGCCCCCAGACTCCTAGTGCTCCCGGTGCCGCCCCCCTCTCCAGGGGCGCATGGGGTCGCATCATGGCCCAGCCCGCGGGGCGGGCTGCATGCGGCCCACCCCGAGGGGCAGGCCTATCGAGGAAATGGCACCGCTGTTGGGGCCGAAGTGTCGAGGCGCCGGGGGTGGACACCGCGCCACCGCGGCCCCTGTGCGCCGGGCGCTAGGGTGGACACCGCGCATGTTGGCCTTAGGCGAGAAATCGCTAAGGAGAGAAGTCTTGGCTAATTTCGAGTTAGCTATCTAGCTCTAGGCGGTGACAGCCGCAGAGTAGTTTCCATCCGGCGGTGATAGCCGCGGAGTAGCTTCTGATTCACCTCCTCTCCCCATTAGATAGGGGCGGCGAGTGTTCTGCGCAAAGCGGTAACCACCTGCATCGACTGCTTAGTGGGGTGGCGTCTAACCGCGTTCACCGCCACAAGCAGCTCTGTCAGACACTTGGGGCGGCGCCCTCCCGGGCTCCCCGACACCGATATAATCAGGGCACACGCCCAGAAGCCAAGCGCGCGCAAGAGCCCGCGCTTGGCTTTCATCACACCTGCCCAATCTCTGCCTCTCTGCCCGCTCAACTCTCCATTTCTCCTCAACTCTCATTGGGCTCTGCCCAGCCGCTGACACGCCGTTTGGCCTTCGACAATCTTCCGCTGCACAGCCGCCCGCAATGGCTGCTGTTAAACATTCTGGCCTTCAGCGCCACCGCGACCCCGTGCGCGGGGGGCCATGGTGGACATAGCGCCACTGCGGCCCCGTGCGCTGGGCCAGGGTGGACACCGCGCCACCGCGGCCCCGTGCGCTGGGCGCCAGGATTGACACCGTGCCACGGTGGCCCCGTGCGCTGGGCGCCAGGATTGACACCATGCCACCGAGGCCCCGTGCGCTGTGGTGTTTCTGAGGGGTGAGCAGTCTTCATTACTGCTAACTGCGGAAGCGCCAAGGGGTCTGCTAAGCGAGGGCTGAGCGAGAGCGTCTAGGCAGCGGCTGGAGCGGCGTGAGGAGCAGCAGAGAGCAAGGGAGACCGAGCCTGCGTGTGGAGAGGAACCTTGAGAAAGGGGTTGAACCCCGGCTCGACTGAGCTGGGTGAGGGCAAGTGCCCCGCCTTATGTGAGTGTCCGGGCCTCTGCACCAAAGCGCGTCGGGCGCCCCGGGTCACCAAAGGTCTGGTTGACAATGGACGGCGCCTACAGTGGACGGCGCCTTTCATGGTCTGCCTCTAGTCAACCGTTGACCTATCTTGACATGCTCACCGGCCAAGACCGGTGGCCAAACCCTGTGGTGCCACCAATTGGCGGCTCCTCGCTGCACTACGCAACTGCCGGGAAGTAGCCATAGTCTACCTGGGTTATGTCAGCTGTGACATCTCTGCTCTTATGACACAGTTAGAGTCAGAATGTCCTGGTTTGCATTCGAGCATAGGGTGTTTTGGAGACAACCCTCATACAGGAGAACGCGAACGCACATATGCGCACAGAGCGCAGCGGAAGTCTTACCCTGAGACACCGCCCTAGGGGCGGTGACTCTACCAATAGACTTACAGAGAGCGGGCAGGGCCAGCAGCGAAGAGCTGCGGTGACGGGCTGGCAGCAGACGGCAACAGCAGAGCTGTGGCGGCGGCGGCAGCAGCAGGCAGCAGCGGGGCTGGCTAGGCAGCAGCAGGGCTGTGTCTCTCTCGGGCGTTGGTCGACTGAGGAGTCTGACCAAGGCCCATTACTTGTAGCGGTTCTCCTGCCACCCCTCCCCTGAGGGTGTGACGAGGGTCGCCCCCAGGGCCCTCCCTTGGAGGGGCGGGCCTGACAAGGGGACACGACAAATACAACAGGCTAGCACACAGGGCAAGAGGCCTGTAGCACGAGTCCAAGGGACTAGCGCCAAGAGGCCGGCGCGCGAGTCCAAGGGACTGGCGCGCTGCACAGCATGAGTCCAAGGGACTAGCGCCAAGAGGCCGGCTCGTGACTCCAAGGGACTGGCGCGCTGCACAGCATGAGTCCAAGGGACTAGCGCCAAGAAGCCGGCGCGCGACTCCAAGGGACTGGGGCCATGCGGACACAGGACCGAGGCCATGCAGCCTTGAGGCCGAGAGAGCTGGTCAATCCGGTCAGCCTGCGGGGCGCCGTTCTGAGGGAGAGCTGACCCACCCGGCCGGCCTGCAGGGCGTGAGCCCGAGGCGTGCGGACAGGGTACGGAGCCCGGGACCCTCGAACAGTACTTAGCTACACGGAGTGCAGCCAAGCTACCCGCACCGTTTGGGACTCCTAACGGTAGATACGCTACGCTCATGTAAGGTTATCGCGCGCCGTTAGCACCTTCAAACGGCGGAAACGTTACATCAGCACTATGGCTTTCCATCAGCCAAGTCTACCTCATTAACCGTAGCGGGTAACCCCAGATTTACAACATGCGCGATCACCTGGCCAGGCCAGGTCGGTCGGGGCGGGGCGCCAGGGTGGACACCGCGCCACCGGGGCCCCCGTGCGGGACCGCCTGGCCAGGCCAGGTCGACGACGTGCCAATTAGATAAGCGTCACCACCTGGATCAACGCTCCCAGTAAGTGGGAACGTTACATTCCTCCCCACTTAGATGTTCACGTCCGCGGGAAGAGGAAACAATCAAACGAGCTTACATCCGACAGTTGCGACCTCTACGAAGCGGAGGGGAGTAACCACCCTGCACGATGCAGGCCCCGAGAGCTGCCGGGCAATTTGCAAGATTGGCGGCAGGCTCCCACGTGCTGTGCTCAGGTCCATAGCCGAGCCACTTCACGAGATACTCACGCGTCTTGTAATGAGCCGGCCGTCTGATTGAGCCACACGGCTCTGTTGATATTACATGACCGACTGTGTGGGCCAAGTACTCGCCAGGTGACGGGCTGGCTGGCCGGGCAAGTGGCCACCCAGAGGTGGGCCCCGCCCGTCCTAAAGTACCCCCTCGCCAGGATTCGCCCGTTCAACGGAGGATCTTTGGCCTGCCGCAAGGTGGGCTATGGGGCGACCCGCTCACACCCCTGGAGGGGGGGTGGCACGGGGGAAATCACGAGGAGCCTTGGGGGCTGAGGCTCGACGACGGGTCCAAGCCCGGGAAGCCCAGGAGCAGCCTCGCTGCTGCTCGGCGTCGCAGCCGCCACCGCACTCTGCTGCGGGGCCTGCTGCGCCGGCCTGCACCCAGGAGAGGGAGTCGCCGTCGGACCGCAGCGCCACAGGGCCTGTCTTCTGCTGCGCGATGCGCTAGTGCTTTCCTGTGTAGTGGTTTGGTCCTAAAACCCCCTACAGCTGAACTCAACAAGGACTCCTCACCCTGAATGCGTGTGTAGGGCGAGGTCCTCTACAATTTGGTATCAGAGGCGGTCTTGCATCCATCGCGCTTGTGACTTATGGTGCTCACCGCTGATGATGCAATGATCACCCTGATGTGCTGGCCTGACCCTTTCCTCTGTTGAAGATGAAGTGCTTGCCAGACGTTGGTCCGTGAGGCGGCTCAGTGGAAGCGCCGGGTACGGAGTCATCTTTGCGTCCTGAGCCAGCAACAACCAACGTCAGATTGATCGACTGATCCTTGAGGACCACTTGCTGCGTTCGCTTCATATAAGGTGTCCTTTGAGCCTGCAGCCTTTGTATGGTAAGGTCAGTCGTGTAGCCAACTTTGATCGAGAGCACCGGTCTTGGTCACATCTGCGGCTGTCTGCCTGCCTGCTAATTGAGATGTGAGGTTGCGCGCTGCCTTGCTTGCTTGCTCGCTGCTGCGGCAGTCTTGCGATGCCTTGTATTGCGCTATGGAGTGTGTAATTTGCAGACTGTCGAAGCCTGAATTGATCCTTCAGTGTCCTTCAGACGGCATGGTATCCCACACTTCCAGTGCGGGGCCAAGCCCTCCTCGGGAGGTAGAGCGGTCGGCTACTGAGACAGCGACTACCGCGGAGCCAGCTGCTGCGGCAGTGTCTACCGCGGGGCCAGCCTTGAGGGGCACGCCGAGCTTGGAGCCGAAGGCCTGGAGGGCTTGTCGGCTGAAGAGGTGCAGCGCATGGCCCCCCTCACGCAGGATCTGGCAGCGGCCCAGCCTACGACGGACCCAGCTCAACTCCGGCTCTTTGCGAGGATCTGCGCGGAGCAGCGCGCCCTTCTCGTCCGACAGCCCGCCGAAGAGCCGCATATGCAAAAGGTGGATACCTCGTTGCATCTGATGCGCAAGAGCAGTGGTGACCCTGAGCATGGACTTGCCAGGGCCCATGCACCCAGACGATCCTCCGGTCAAGGGGAGGGGTTGCTGTGACATCTTTGCTCTAATCACACAGTTAGAGTCAGAATGTCCTGGTCTAAATTCGAGCATAGACTGTTTTGGAGACAACCCTCATACAGGAGCACGCCAACGCACATACGCGCACAGAGCGCAGCGGAAGTCTTACCCTGAGGCACCGCCCTAGAGCGGTGACTCTACCAATAGACTTACAGAGAGCCGGCAGGGCCCGCAGCGATGAGCTGCGGCGACGGGCTGGGAGCAACCGGCAGCAGCAGAGCTGTGGCGGCGGCGGCAGCAGCAGGCAGCAGCGGGGCTGGCTAGGCAGCACCAGGGCTGTGTCTGTCTCGGGCGTGGGCCGACTCCCGGAGTCTGACCAAGGCCCAATACTTATAGCGGTTCTCCTGCCACCCCCTCCCCTGAGGGTGTGACGAGGGTCGCCCCCAAGGCCCTCCCTTGGAGGGGCGGGCCTGACAAGGGGACACGACAAATACAACAGGCTGGCACACAGGGGCCAGTGGCCTGTAGCACGAGTCCAAGGGACTAGCACCAAGAGGCCGGCGCGCGAGTCCAAGGGACTGGTGCGCTGGACAGTGACTAGCGCCAAGGAGGTGGCGCGCCAGGCCAATAGCCTGGCTCACGGGGTCAAGAGACTTAGGCCATGCAGCCATGAGGACTGGAGAGCTGGTCAATCCGGTCGGCTCGCGGGGCGCCGGCCTGAGGGAGAGCTGACCCACCCGGCCGGCCTGCAGGGCGTGAGCCCGAGGCGTGCCGACAAGGTACGGAGCCCGGGACCCTCGAACCGTACTTAGCTACACGGAGTGCAGCCAAGCTACCCGCACCGTTTGGGACTCCAAACGGTAGATACGTTACGCTCATGTAAGGTTATCGCGCGCCGTTGGCACCTTCAAACGGCGGAAACGTTACATACCTCCCCACTTAGATGTTCACGTTCTCGGAAACAAGAAGGGAGCACGACAGATACCCAGGGT
The DNA here is from genome assembly GCA_009602725.1 of Spirogloea muscicola. NCBI lineage: Eukaryota > Viridiplantae > Streptophyta > Zygnematophyceae > Spirogloeales > Spirogloeaceae > Spirogloea > Spirogloea muscicola. Next base: position 64,197 of record WELB01000246.1, read on the forward strand.
GTTAAGCCCTGCCTTCCCGGCGGGAAGGTTTTGGACGACGGAGAGAAGAGGCTTAGCCTCCTGTCAAATACTTCTGGACGCGGGAAGGGCAATTGGCAAGATTGGCCGCTGGTTCCCAGGTATTGTGCTCAGGCCCAAAGCCTAGCCACTTGATGAGGTACTCACGGGAATTACGACGCCCACGGAGAGTGTCCCGGTGTGACAAGATCTCCTCCACTTGAAACTCCTCCGCGCCATCAACGACAAGGGGAGGTGGGGGCGGTTGGACACGGCCATCCGTATGGTATGGCTCGAGTTGAGACACATGGAAAACGTTGTGGAATTGCCAATGTACCGGTGTATCAATCTCATAAGCGACCTTGCCGACAAGGCGCATGACACGGAAAGGTCCAACCCACTTTGGTAGCAACTTAGGCGTACCGACAGCCCGCAAGACTAGATGCTTAGTGCTCAAGAGCACTTGGGCACCGACGTCAAAGGACACATGCCTGCGACGGCGATCAGCATACTGCTTTTGCCGGTTCTGAGCAATTATCAAGAATTGCTTAGCCCTCCGCTGAGCTTCCAGGAGAGTACCAGTAGAGCTTACAGCGGCCGGAACGCGCTCCGGCCTCCCCACCTGCAAAGGTGATCGGGGATGCTGACCATAATTCAGGAAGAAGGGTGTGTTTTTGGTAGAGTCATGAAAGGCAATTCTTCACAGCATATTCCGCTGGAGCAAGATACACATCCCAGTCAGATTGACTGGGGTTTACGAAGTGCCTGAGCATGTCTTCCAAACCCGATTCATCCGTTCGGTCTGACCGTCCGTCTGGAGATGGAAAGCCGTGGACATGGATTGCTTCGTGCCGAGAAGCCTGCACACTTCTTTCCAGAAGTGACCCGTGAAGCGAGGATCGCGGTCAGACACGATGCGCTTGGGTACTCCGTGCAGTTTCTATACGCGGTCCACAAATATGCCAGCGAATTCATTAGCGTAAAACCCTGTAGTCGTAGGTACAAACTGCACCATTTTACTCAAAAGATCCACAAACACGACAATGGCGTCATAGCCGTTGCGCGTCTTGGGCAACTGGGTGATGAAGTCACACTGACATCAGACCAGTTTCGCGGTGGAATAGCCAAAGGTTGGAGCAACCCGGCAGGCTTGTGAGAGCGTGCCTTACTACGCTGGCAGGTGGCACAAGTCTTCACAAAAGACTTTACGTGTATTGACAAGCGCGGCCACCAAAAGAGAAGCTGGATAGCTTTCTTTGTCTTTCCCATATCCAAATGACCACTGTACGGAGGCTCATGCGTCTCTTGCATGATACTAGTGCGCAAGGCATTGCAGTTGGGCACCACAATGGTGTCACCTCGCCACCAGAAGCCTTGGTCATGTACTACTGTGCGTGGTTTGGTTGCAGATGCAAACCAAGGGTCTGTGCCATACCCATCACGAATACGCACATACAGCTCAGAGAGGTTGGTGGTGCTCTGCGCTGCGGCCCCACGGGTAGGCCGCACGTCTGCAGTCTGAACCCTTGTGGCACACAAGACAGGCGCCACAGCAGCCCCTACGATGTTGCGGCTCATCGGGTCCGCCACATTGATACGTCCAGGGCGGTACAACCACTGGAATCGAAATTGTGCCATGCTCTCAGCCCACCGAGCTTGACGCCTGCTCAATTGCTGCTGTGTGTGAAAGTAGGTCAACGGGCAATGATCCGTCACGACCGTAAATTCGACACCCTCGAGATAGCATCGCCACACACGGAGGGCGTGCACAACAGCAAGGAGCTCCTGCTCACCCGTAGTATAATTTCGCTCTGCAGGACTGAGCAGGCGACTTTCGAATGCTACGGGATGACCCTCCTGCAGGAGAACGGCACCAATGCCGATCAAAGAGGCGTCACATACGACTTCATACGGCACGCCTTCTCGAGGCAAAGCCAAAATGGGTGGTGATACCACGACCCGTTTTATATCCTCAAACGCCTTTTGGCATTCGGACGTCCACCCCCATGGTACGTCCTTAAAAGGAACGCAACTGCGGCACAGTCCGCGGCACAGGCCAGTCCTTTACTACTACTGTCTTTTTGGGGTCGACGCGCACCCCGTTTTTGCCCACCACATGCCCTAAGTACGTTAACTCGAGCTGGTTGAATACAAACTTGGAGGTCTTGGCATACACATATTTTCACGTAGCAACTGCAGAACTTTCCGCAGGTGGCGTACGTGATCCTCAGGCGTTTTACTGAACACCAGTATGTCATCCAGATAGACCAGCACGAAGTCATACAAATTGGGGGCCAAAGACTTTCGTCATCACTGCCTGAAACGTGGCAGGTGCGTTGGTCAGACCAAAACTCAGCACCTTGAACCGGAAGTGTTCAACAGGCGTACGAATCGCTGATTTCGGAACGTCCTCAGGAGTGATACATTGAGCCATCTCAGTCGCCATACGGAGCACCCATCCTCTTTGTAAAAAACAAGGATGGCACTCTACGCATGTGCATTGATTATCGGGCTTTGAATAAGCTGACTATCAAGAACCGATACCCATTGCCTCGGATAGACGATCTATACGATTGGCTCGCAGGGGCTACTGTGTTTAGCTCCCTGGACCTCGCAAGTGGGTATCACCAAATTCGAATCACGCCTGCGGATGTTCCAAAGTCGGCATTTCGTACGCCGCTTGGACATTTTCAATTCAAGGTGCTGAGCTTTGGTTTGACCAATGCACCGGCTACGTTCCAGGTGGTGATGTCGAGGGTCTTTGGCCCCCTGCTCTACCAACTTGTGCTGGTTTACTTATATGACATACTGGTATTCAGCAAAACGCCTGAAGATCACGTGAAGCACCTGCGCCATGTGCTGCAGTTGCTGCGTGAAAATCAATTGTATGCCAAGCGGTCCAAGTGCGCAATCAACCAGCCAGAGCTGACATACCTCGGGCATGTCGTGGGCAAAGACGGCATACGTGTCGACCCCAAGAAGACTTCGGTCGTACGGGATTGGCCTGTGCCACAAACTGTGCCTCAATTGCTCTCCTTTTTGGGATTCGCAAATCATTTCGGAAAGTTCCTACAAGGCTATGGGAACTTGGCACTTCCTCTTACGAAGCTGACTCGTAAGGACGTACCTTGGGATTGGTCGCTCGAATGCCGGACGGCAATTGAGGGAATACAGCAGGCGTTGACATCTCCGCCTGTGCTGACGTTTCCTCGTGAAGGCGTGCCATATGAACTCGTCTGCGATGCCTCTTTGACCGGCATTGGTGCCGTGCTCTTGCAGGAGGGTCACCCGTTAGCGTTTGAGAGCCGCCTGCTGATCCCTGCAGAGCGCAATTACACTACGGGCGAGCAGGAACTGCTGGCTGTGGTGCACGCCTTACGTGTCTGGCGTTGCTACCTGGAGGGTGTGGCATCTACGGTTGTCACGGATCATTGCCCGTTGACATATTGCCACACGCAGCAGCATTTGACTAGGCGTCAAGCTCGATGAGCTGAGTGTATGGCACCATTCGGTTTCCAGTGGATTTATCGCCCTGGACGGCTTAGCGTTGCGGACCCTGTGAGTCGCAACATCCGCGTCGCTGATGCGTTGGCTACCTTGACTGCTTCTGGAGCGGGGGCTGCAGGACTGCGTCCTGGCTTCAAGCTTCTGGGCAATCCACGGCTGACCTCTGAGCTCTACGTCTGTATCCGTCAAGGGTCATGGCAAAGACCCATGGCTTGCTGTTGCCGCCAACGTGAGCACCCTCACTGATAACAAAGGCTTCTGGTGGCAAGGCGACGTTATTGTGGTCCCGGACTGCAATGCCTTGCGCACTGACATAATGCAGGAGCTGCTGATACGCCTTACAGTGGTCATCTGGGAGTGAGCAAGTCCCAAAAGGCTGTGTGACGCCTCTTTTGGTGGAAGGGCTTTTCAGCCCAGGTGCGCGCTTTTGTGGTAAGCTGTGCCACATGCCAGCGTAGTAAGGCAATCTCTGGCAAGCCTGCCGGATTACTTCAACCCTTGCAGATTCCAGAGCGGATGTGGGCTAATGTAAGTGTTAATTTTATCACACAATTGCTTAAGACGCGGAACGGCTATGATGCCATTGTCGTCTTTGTGGATGGCTTGAGTTAATTGGTGCATTTTGCTATCACAACTACGCGGGTTCCAGCGAAGGATGTCGCTGGCATCTTTGTGGATACGGTGTGGGAAGCTGCATGGGGTACCTGAGAGGCTGATTACAGACCGCGACCTCGCTTTACAGGTCACTTCTGGAAGGAAGTTTGCAAACTATTGGCACAGGCCATGTCCACAGCCTTTCATCCACAAACGGATGGCCACACTGAGAGAATGAATCGACTTCTCGAGGAAATGCTGAGGTACTTCGTCAATCCTAGTCAAAATGACTGGGATGAGTTTTTGGCTGCAGCTGAATATGCTGTGAAATATGCCTATCATGCGTCCACAAAGGAGACTCCCTTCTTCCTCGACTATGGTCAGCATCCTCGAGCTCCATTTCAGGTGGGGGGGCCGGAACGAGTTCCCGCCGCGGTAGCCTTTACTGGGACCCTCTTGGAGGCTCAAAGACGAGCTCGGCAATTCTTGGAAACTGCCTAGATTCGCCAGAAGGCTTATGCTGACAAACGTCGGAAGGACGTGTCCTTCGATGTTGGTGCGCAAGTGCTGCTTAGCACAAAACACTAATCCTTGCGGGCTGTGGGTACGCGCAAGTTGCTGCCCAAGTGGGGTGGACCATTTTCAGCAGTACGCCTTGTGGGCCAGGTGTCCTACGAGCTGAAGACACCGGTGCATTGGAAGGTCCCTAACGTCTTCAATGTGTCTCAGCTGAGGGCCTCCCTTTCGGATGGTCGTGTCCAACCGCCTACACCTCCACTAGTCATCGAGGATGATCTTGACTTTGAGGTGGAAAAGATCTTGTCTTACAGGGACAAGCCTCGAGGGCCTAAGACCCGTGAGTATCTTCTAGTGAACTGGCTCGGGTTACTGATGCACCGGCTAGGGTCCTCATGGACTCAGAAGCTACGGTTTCCTTTGTCGATAAGAAGTTGGACTGGCGTCCAAAGCTTGGATGTGGAGTCCAATGCTCTGGAGCGGGTGACATTGGCAAAAAACCACCGATGTGCTGGGTCTATGCACAGTCCCCATTCGCTGTCTTAAATACAAGGACGTAGTGTCTTGTTAAGCCTTTGAGCTGGCTGGAAATGATTTTGGAGGATGCGTGGCTTGGTGCCACATCAGCATGCCTTGAGTTCGAGCGTCATACTTGCACTGTACAACGTAGTGCAAACGGCGCCTTGTCCTTTGCAATGAGGATGATTGACTTGGTGCCACATCAGCATGCCCTGACATAGAACGTCATAATTGCACTGTACAACGTGGCGCACGGCGCCTTGTCCTTTGCAATGAGGATGATTGGCTTGGTGCCACAACAGCATGCCTTGACTTTGAACGTCATGATTGCACTGTACACCGTGGTGCTCGGCGCCTTGTCCTTTGCAATGAGCAGTGCTTCACACCGCCATGGGCGGCTGGCAATTTCACTCTGTTGTTGCCACGTAAAGGACGAAGCTGTTGCATAAGCAAGCGGTCGAGTCCGCGTACCTTGTATTGATAACGTCGTGTGGCGAGTCTGCCCCTGACTCGTATGTCAGTTCTGAGTCCTCATAATGCGGGGTACTCGATAACCTGCTGGTTAAATACTTCGGTGTGGTACCCGAGGCTCTCCCGGACGGTCTGCCTCCTCACCGAGGATTGGCTCGTACCATTCGGATGAAGCCAGGCGCTGAGCCGTCGTACAAACCAATAAGCCGACTGATGCCTCTCGAATCTCGTGAGATGCAAAGCCAATATGGTTTTGCTGAGGAAGGGTCGTGGGGAGCCTTCTCAGTCGCCGTACGATCCACCGATCCTCTTCGTGCAGAAGTAAGACGGCAGTCTATGGATGTGCATCGTGAATCGAGCTTTTGGCAAGCTCACCATCAAAGACGGATAACTTTTGCCACATGGGCAAGAATGGGATGCGTCGACACCAAGACGACTTCGGTCGTACGGGATTGGCCTGTGCCACGGAATGTGCCTCAGCTGCGATCCTTCCAGGAATTTGCAAATGACTTCTGGAAGTACCTACAAGGGTTTGGGAACTTGGCACTTCCTTTTTACGCGGCTCACTCGCAAGGACGTACCCAGGGAGTGGTCGTCCGAATGCCAGAGGGCATTCGAGGAGATCCAACAGGCTCTTACATCTCCGCCTGTACTTCCCTTTCCTCGAGAAGGCGTGCCGTATGAGCTAATATGTGACGCCTCGTTGACCGGCATTGGTTGCTGTGCTCTTCCAAGAGGGCCACCCAATAGCGTTCGAGAGTCGCCTACTGATCCCGCAGGGCGATATTACCCTACGGGTGAGCAAGAGCTGCTGGCTGTATAGTGCACGCCATATGCGATTGGCATTGCTACCTGGAAGATGTGGACTTCCAGTAGTCACGGATCATTGCAAGTTGACTTACTTCCACACTCAACAGCAACTGACGAGGCGGCTAGCTCGGTGAACTGAAGGATAGCATAATTCTGATTCCAGTGGGAGTACCGCCCTGGAAGGCTCAATGTTGCGGACCCGGTGAGCGGCAACACTACAGGGGCTGCTGCAGTGCTTGCCTTGAACGACGTTGTTGCGAGATTCGGACGCAGGCATGCGTCCTACTTGAGGCGCTTCTCGGCAACCGACTGCCAACCTCTCTGATGTGCGTGTTCGTGATGGGTAAGGCACTGTAACGTTTCCGCCGTCAGGGCGTGCCAGCGTTGTCGGAAACCTTCCAGTGTCGTCTCGTCACCGTTGGGGCGTGTCAACGGTGCCGGTCAATCCGCTACACCCTGTGTAGCTATTCCCCATGTCGGGCTCGCTCTCGGGCGAGCCCCGTCGAGGGTGGGCCCTTGGAACTTCCCTCGTCACACATGCTATCACGTGTCCCCATTGTTAAGCCCGTCCCTCCGAGGGTGGGCCCTGGGACGACCCTCGTCACACCCTCGGGGGCGGGGTGGCAGGTGGAACGCTATCTGTAGTATGCCGCGGTCAGACTGCTCAGTCCGACCTGTGACGCCGAGAGAGGCATAGCCCTGCTTGCCTGCTGCTGCAGCCGCCGCCACAGCTCTGCTGCTGTCGTCTGCTGCTTAGCCCGTCGTCGCTTCTTCCACCGCCGGCTCTCCGTAAGTGCCATGCTTGCGCCCCATCTGGGGACAGCTACTAAGCCAGACCCTCAGTAGAGTCGCCGCCTTCGGCGGTGCCTCAGGATGAGACTTCTGCTGATCGGTGGGCGCGTATGTGTCTTGTGTGCACACTGGCGTTTCCACTCTGTAAGGGCGTAGTCCCTAAACCCCCTAGGTCCGCACTCAAAGTAGGACGTACTAACCCCTAACAGCGTGACTAGGTTTTAGTACGCATCATTTGCCAGGGTTTAGTACGCTTCATTTGCCAGACTTCCATACCTTTATAGGAATGTACGGAAGTTGTTTGCAAATCCCATTGAGGAACGCAACTGAGGCGCGTTCCGTGGCACATTGACTACTACAGTCCTTCATAAGTTGGTGGGGTTGACGCGAATCCCGTCTTTGTGCACAACCTGCCCTATGTATGCTCCGGCTGGTCTATCTACATATTTGGCATACGGTTGATTTGCACGCAGCAATTGCGGTACATGCTGCAGGCACAGACCCTTGCTTTGCGGAGGCAACCAACGTACGCACACTCTCCAATGACAATGGGTTTTGGTGGCACGGCGACGCCACTGTGGTTCGGGTCTACAATGCCGCGCGGAGCACCATCGTGCAGGAGCTGCATGATAAGCCATACAGTGGTCATCTGGGAGTTGATAAGACCAAAAGGCTGTGAAGAGCCTTTTTAGTGGCCCAGGTACACGCTTTGAGGCAAAGCTGTGCCACATGCCAGCGAAGCAAGGCAATCCTTGGCAAGTCAGCCGAATTACTTCAACCCCTGAAGATTGGTGAACGGACTTGGGCTGATGAGAGTGTTAATGGATTACACAGTTGCCTAAGACGCGGGATGGATTTGATATTATTATCATCTTTGTGGATGTTTGGTCGAGCAAGATGGTACCCTTTGCTCCAAACGACCATGCGTGCTTCGGCGAAGGACTTTGCTGCCATCTTTGGGAATAAGGTGTGGACATTGCCTGGCGTACCCGAAGGATGGTCATGGACTGCAATCCTAGCTTAAAAGAGCACTTCTGGCAAGAAGTATGCAAGCTTGTTGCAACTGAGCAGGCCAAGTCCACTGCCTTCCATCCCCAAAGCGATGGCCAAATCGTGAGGAAGATTTGGATTCTGGAGGACATGCTACGGCATTTCGTTAACCCAAGTCAACTGACTGGGATGACTCGACTCCGGCCGAATATACTGTCACCAATGCCGATCATAAGTCCACCAGCGAGATACCCTTCTTCCTCAATCACGGTCAGCATCCCCGAGCACCTTTGCAGGTGGGGAGGCCGGAATGCGATCCGGTCGCTGTCTCCTTCACTGAACCCTCTTGGAGGCCCAACAACGGGCCCGGCATTCTTTAAAAATTGCCCAAAAGAGGCAAAAGGCTTATGCTGACCAACGTCGGAAGGCCGTGTCCTTCGACGTGGGTGCTCAAGTACTACTGAGTACGAAGCTCACCTATCCTTGCGGGCAGTGGGTACGCGCAAGTTGCTACCCACGCAACGTCTCCCCGTTTGTAAGAGCCAAACGGTTCCGGTTAAGGGGCTTCATGCGCGCTTCACGCGCATCATGCGCCGGTCACGCGCGCCACGGGCCAGTCACGGGTGGCACGCGCCAGTCCCCTGGACTTGTATCCGTTTCGTCAGGCTCGCGCCACGCGCAGCCCGCAGTACGCGCGGCACGCCCCCTTGTATCCTCATTGTGCGAATCGGCTCTTCCAAAGGCCGGACCTTGGGGGCCACCCGCGCCACTCGTATCCCCATTGTGCGGGTCCGCTCCTTCGGGGGCCGGGACCTTGGGGCTACCCTCGTCACACCTCCGAAGAGGGTGGCAGGTGGGACGCTATAAGTAGTAGGCCGAGGCCAGACTCTTCAGTCGAGCCAGTGACGCCCAGAGAGAGGCATAGCCCTGCTTGCCTGCTGCCTCAGCCGCCGCCCCAGCTCTGCTGCTGCCGTCTGCTGCCCAGCCCGTCGCCGCAGCGCGTCGCTGCGAACATCGCCGGCTCTCCGTAAGTGCCACGGTTGCGCCCCATCTTGGGCCAGCTACTAACCACAGACCCTCTGTAGAGTCGCCGCCTTCTGGCGGCGCCTCAGATAAGATTTCCGCTGTGCTATGTGATGCACTTGAGTACACCGTCTGCGTTGGCGCTCCACTATGTATGGGGGTAGTTCCTAAACCCCTAGGTTCGAACCCAATAAGGACGTACCAACCCCTAACTGCGTGTATAGGGATCAGGACTTCATAACACAAATGGGTTGGACCTCTCCCCATGTGTACGCCTTGTTGGCAAGGTGTCCTATGAGCTCGGTACACCGGTACAGTAGAAGACTCACAATGTAGTACGAGGTGGAGGAAATCTTGTCACACCGGGACAATTTCCGTGGGCGTAAGACCTGTAGAGAACCTCGCCCTACACACGCAATTAGGGTGAGGGGTCCCCATTGAGTTCGGCCAAAGGGTTTTTTGGACCAGCCCACTACACAGGAAAGCACTAGAGCATCGCGCAGCGGAAGACAAGCCCTGTGGCGCCGCGGTCCGGCCGCGACTCCACCCTCTGGGCGCAGGCCGGCGCAGCAGGCCCCGCAGCAAAGTGCGGCTGCGGCTGCGGCTGCAAGCAGCGGCAAGGCTGCTCCTGGGCTTCCCGGCCTTGAACTCCTCGTCGAGCCTCAGCCCCCAAAGCTCCTCGTGCTTCACCCGTGGCCACCCCCCTCCAGGGGTGTGAGCGGGTCGCCCCATGGGCCGCCTTGCGGCATGCAAAGATCCTCCCTTGAACGGGCGGATCCTGGCGAAGGGTATTTCAGGACGGGCGGGGCTGGGGTCGGCCACTTGTCCGGCCAGCCAGCCCGCCACATGGCGGGCCACTTGGCCAAAATAGTCGGTCATGTAATAACAACAGAGCCGTGTTGCTTAACCAGGCCTCCGGTTCAATTTACTCTGGTGTTCACGTCCTCGGGAACAGCAAGAGAACAGTCGACAAGTATTAAGATGCCCGACTCCTGCTCCCTCAAGCAAGCCTAAGAGAATGACCACCCTTGGCCAGGTATAATCTGAGAGCATCTTGACTTCTTGCCAAATTGGCCGCAGGCTCCCACGTGTTGCGCTCAGGCCCATACCAGCCCCTATTATCGTCTGTACCCCGTGTACAGCACCAAGAACTGGGTGGTTCACGACATAAACCAGCAGTCTCGCGGATGAGGCCTCTCCTGGTACCATCACCGCCAGCAAGTAGGAGCTGGTCCCGCATCACACGAGCACAGCAGCGTCATCCCACTCGGAGGCCGATGGGTCACGTTGACCGACCCGGCCAGCCCAGGTCAGTCGGAGCTGGGCGCCAGGGTGGACACCGCGCCACCGAAAGCCCCGTGCGTGACAGCCTGGCCTGGCCAGGTCTGTAATGTTCCCTCGCATTTCGGCGTGCCATCGGGTTCGGTAACCTTACATGAGCGTCTTATCTACCGTTTGGACTCCCAAACGGCGCGGATAACCTTCTGCTGCACTCCGTGTAGCTAAGTACGCTTCGAGGTCCTGGGCTCTGTACCACGTGCGCAAGCTTCGGGCCCCGTGCGCACGCCTCGCGCCCACACCCTGCGGTCTGGCCGGGTGGGGCAGCTCTCCCTCAGGCCAGCGCCCTGCGGGCTGACCTGGTTGGCCAAGACTCTTGGCCTCGTGGCCGCATGGCCTCAGTCCTGAGTCCTCATGGCCTCTGTAACGTCCCCGCCGTTACGGGACGCTTAACTCCTCATTGTCCGCTACCGTGTAACCACTGACGCGCACGTGTGGGACGCGTGCGACGCGCGTGCGACCCGCGCGAGGTGTCGCGCGATGTGACGCGCCTGCGGACGATATGACGTCAGGCGCGCCGCCTCCAGCAGAGGTGGCGAATCCTGGACTCCCAGTGCGGGAGCTCCTCGGCATATTCCTGAATCTGCCGCCGTGCTCGCAATTACGTGTATGCGACACGTGTGGCGCGCCCGTGACGCTGCGCCACACCCGTGACCCACTGGCGGCGCCGCAACCTGGCGCCGCAGGCGCCGTTCGGCGGCGCCGCAGGACGGCCGCCGCTTCCGGAAGGGAGCCGCGTGGCCTGCCCTCGTACTAGATTCCCCTTGTCGGGCCCGCCTTCTCGAAGGGGGGCCCTGAGACGAGCCTCCCAGAGACCCCTGGGGAGGGTGGCACATGAAGCACTATAAGTAGGGCTGAGAGCAAACTCGGGGTCACCCGGTCCAAGTCAGTGAAGCCCACGCGAGAGAGAGGCGCGCAGTCCTGCTGCCGCCTGCTGCCGCAGCTCGTCCACGCAGACCTGCTGCTGCCTGCTGCTGCAGCCCGACGCCGCATAGGGCGGTGCCTCAGGGTAAGACTTCCGCTGCGCTCTGTGCGCGTATGTGCGTTGGCGTTCTCTTGTATGAGAGTTGTCTCGAGGACACCCTATGACCGAAACCAAACAGGACCTTCTGACCCTAACTGTGTGACTATGGACAGGGATTTCATAAAGTGGGCCACGTACCATACAGGTTAGCGTAACCCCCTGAATTAAAGCTCACAGTAAGTGGGAACGTTCTAGCAGCCCCCCTGCAGCCGGCTTTTGCACTGCTACCTTTGCTGCCACTAACACAGGCCTGCGATGTGTGTAGCCCAATTGTTCACAGTAGCTTTTCCCCGAAGAATGTGTAGCTTGCTTTGGCCCATCTTTTGCTTCATGCGCATTGCGGGCTTCCTCTCTTCGGGCCCACCACCAATGTGCGAATTTGCATGGTGTCAGCCTGTCACGAGAAGGCTGGAAGAAGCCCTCTGAGCACCTGCCAGATTTCACCCGCTGATATGCCCTGTGGCGAGGAGTTCACCTTAATAGCAATTTTCGTTTGGTACAATGTTGGCTTGCTGTCACCATTCAGCTGCGATAGCGTAGCTTGGAATGCGCGTGCGCTTGAGTTGCAAGGACCCCCCCGGGTTCAAGTTCAATGGCTGGAGATATTGAATTTACAACAGATTCTTCAGACGTTGTCGCTCCAGGAATTTGCGTCCTTTGCCACTGTGCCGCTTGTGCCAGGAAGAGTCGAGTCGTCAAATCGACGTGGACATGGGCATCTCAAGACGTGAGGCTGAGAAAGTTTAAAGGAGGAGATGCACCAGGCATTTGCAGTGCTCGAACGGTAGACTCCAATCAAAGCACGAGTGACGGTGAGCTCGCTTGACTTCTCAGTGCATGTCCTTTAGGCCACTCTCCAAGTGACTCAAGCAGCAGCTGCGAGCTGACTGCTGTGTTGAGGACAGCGTAAATTTCTGGCATATCTGCATGACAAGGTGTGACCATCCGAGCTTTTGCGTTAATTCCGTCTTGCTGAATATCCTACCCCTACAATGGTCTGCTTTGCAATGGTTACGATAAAATTGCAAGATCAAAACGAGACCAGTGGCTCATACTCCGCAGAAAAGTAGCCCCAAGCAGATTCTCATCCCTGTTCATTACCTCCCCTGCCTACTGTTGTGAGTAGATCATTACTAGATGTCCCGCAAGGGACATTCCACCCAACCAGCTAACATGTGCTGAATATCACGGCTCCACTTGCACGGAACTTCGTACGAAACGACAAGTACACATTGAGATCAATGGCAAGCGGCACCACAAAGTAATTGATTTCAAGCAATACTGAGGCGGACGTATACCTCAAGCTGTGCGCTGCGTGGAATGGAATGATGCCGTGTCAAAGCCAGGTTGCTTAATAAATATACCTTTGATGCTGGAACTCATTGCATGCATGCATAACAAATTTTAAAAAGCTCGAAGCAGAATGAAGCTGTCGGCCCGGAGCAGAGAGGGAGAGAGAGAGAGATTTATATATATATATATGTATATATATATAGGGAGGTAGAGAGAGAGCGCGCGAGAGAGAGAGAGAGAGAGAGAGAGAGAGAGAGAGAGAGAGAGAGAGAGAGAGAGAGAGAGAGAGAGAGAGAGAGAGAGAGAGAGAGAGAGAGAGGGGCG